>PVJA010030089.1:0-19113 GCA_004027025.1 Myocastor coypus
CCTAGTTAAACGGTTGGTGGCTTGTGCTTGGCTGAGATTCGGCTACTCGTTACAAGAGTAGGTGACGGTGTGCTTACACATTAGGTTAGACTTCAGTTCGCTACCTAGGGAGAAACGTTTAGGTCAGGCTTAACAGAGGGACTGTATTATAGATAGAGTCCCAGCAAGGACTCCAGAGCCCTGCTGCACTCTACCTCTGTGAGTTCTAGCACGGCTCCCGTTTTGACAGCTACGAAATGGGAGTTTTCATGTCTGCCCATTTAGCTCTCAGATTCTCAAAGCGCCCGAGTGACACAATGCACTCAGTCATCATCAAGAACTGCCCTGCCCGTGGTCCTCACTCACCCAGGACCCTGAACCCTATATTCCTCTCTCTCCACACCCTGAACCTATTTTAAGACCCTCAGTGCTTTCCACAGGACTTCCGTGACAGCAGTTTTGACCCTTACTGAGTGCCTACCTGGTCCACGTCTTGCCATTGTCCTGCATGATGGAGCCGAGACCAAAGCCCCAATACGCCATTCCCCTTCTCTTGACAACCCTGGAAGGAGAGTGCTTTCTCTCTTTTACACAGGTGGAACATGGAGTCCAAAACCTTGTCAACCTCCCCAGAGTCACGCATCTAACTAACAAGGCACACAATAAGGACCTGACTTGGCCTGGTACCAGAGCTCGCAACTGTGAAGACTGAAAGTAGTAGGGCTGGTGAGATAGCTCAGCGGACTAACTGCCTGCTTAGGCAAACGCAGAGGCTGGGGTTCAATTCCCAGCACCATCAGCCATGCTGGCCCAGCCCCCAGGAGTGCTGAGCCGGCCATCAAAATCAGGCATGGCGGCAAGTGCCTGCAATCCCAGCACTGGGGAGGCAGAAAACAGGAGGATCACTGAGTCTGAGCTGCACAGTGAGACCCTTTTGTTTATGTGCCAAATACATTTTTAAATAAAGACTGAAAGAAGAGACTCGTTGACTTCCTACACTCACTGAGCCATGCCACTGCAGCAGCTAACAGGATGGTAATTTCTCCAGGTTTGCAGAAAGAGTTAACAAGGCAGGATCCTGCTCCCAAACCCGCTAGCAACGTTTCCTTTTCATCGCATTCCACATATGTACTTTCCACCGGCTGCAGGGCTTGTGGCATCCTTGCTGCGCCTGTGGCTTATGAGCCATCAACACCTTCAAGATCAGCCTGGAAACTAAGAAAAATACGATGTGAGATTTTTTTTTTTTTTTTTCCTCTCAAAGCCAGTCTTGAGGAACTAGCTATTTTTGGAGGAAAAGCAGGATTGTTGAAGGGGCCAATACACAATAGGTTTATTTTAAGCATGTGTGATGCGGTCATACGTGTGTGTGTGTGTGTGTGTGTACATGTGTGTGTGTGCATGTGTATGTATAAAGTTTAGCTGAAAAAAAGGCTGGGGAGAATTGGGAATTGGCTGGCTTGGTTTAAGAGGTGGTATGCAGCAGAACAGCCTGATATAGTTCTTTGGGGAAAGAATTTTAAAAGAAAAAAAAAAAATACTCTCTGGTTTTGGGAAAGGGCAGTAAAGCACGTGAAGGTGTGTGGTATCTTGCCAACAGCCAAAGAATACCCGCTCACAACCGCAGTCCCGGCCATATGTTATCACTTACGCTGGAGCTGACAGTGACTGGCACGGGTACGCGATAATAGCGTCTGGTGGATTTGGCATCGCTCTCTGTGAACAGGAAACGGTGTCCTTTAGCGCCCATTGGTTTCCTTCCTGCTGAAGCCCGATCCACAGCAGTACCAGGGATATACAAGGCTACTGTCCAGTGGCCGCTTTTCCTGGTACCTCTTGCCTCTGGCAGGGGACGCTGGCAGCCTTCATTTGGTGTGATGGGGTCCCCACACATAATGCCCCAAGGTGGTGTTATTGTGGCTTTTAGCAGGTCCGTGGGGGCAGGGGGAGGCGGGAACTGTTGAAAGGCAGAGTACGCATGTGCAGAAAACCCCCGGCGGCACTCCCTCGGCTCAAGGGCAACGGCGTAGGCGCGATTCATTCACTGGATTCATCGAAGAACAAGGGCGCAGCAGGTCTGCCTCCAGAGGAGAACTGGCAAATGGTTCAGTGGTCAGGCCTGGCACTAGGAAGGGGAGAACGGGAACGCGTGGTGCTCAGGAGACTCGGAGACACCTTCCCCCATGGTTTCCCAACCATCTTAGAGAACTTGGTAGAGCACAGGATGTTTGGGCTGGAGCTTTGGCTTTATGCTATTTTAATATCGGATCTGTAGTAGAACAACTCCCTTGGAAGTGGTAAAGCTTATCATTTATATGAATAATGGGCTTCTGCTGGCCCCTGGGAAGGGGCTGTCACAAGTGCAGGTGGTCGTAGCCTAAGCATTCCTCTTTGTCCCCAACTGACCAGAGGCCACCAGCCAAGGTGCAGTCTTTGCTGTTGTTTACTCAGACATGGCCAGTGCCACCCTGAACATCTTGTAATTCCTCACCTGTCCTGCGCCATCAGCATGTCACATGGTCCAGCTCTTGTTTCAAGCCAAAAGCAACAGGTACCATCAGTAACAATCGTTCACTTCATCTCCAGGTAGGAAACCGCAAGCTCCAGAATGGATGGAGGGCTAAATTATAGGTATCTGCTCTCTCCCAGGTTCCGTAGGGTCTGTCTTGATTCATAATTGGGTGACTACCCAGATAAAAACTCCATGTTATCCCCTGGTCGATGAAATCAAGATCTTTTTTTTTGACAGAGTGATAGATATAAGGATACTCATTCCCCTAACACACACACACACACACACACACACACACCACAGTTTTCTGGGTCAAAACCATACTGCCTATTGTCATCAAAGCTCTGACGTGGCCACTTTAGTGGTCAGCGTCTGCTAGTGGCCTGCAGCCATGGGCAGGGGCTAACTAGGCCCAGGAGGAGAGACAGAGCCTTGGAGAGGGTCAGTAAGACCTTGCCTGCCCCAGCAGGTTCCTGGAGGTATCTAAGAGTGGGGGCGGGGGCGCTGAACCTCCTCCCACAACCTGCAGAGGGGGTACAGAGTGAGGGTAGGAGTTTGAGAACCAAACCAGGGGCGTGATGGTGATTCCGGTGATTCCGATTCCGAAAGGGAGTGCTGGGGAAGGAGGTGGAGCCTCAGCCTTGCTGTCCCTGGGCAGCTCCCTCCAGGTCTCTGTGACTCCCTCGCACGCCCTCTGTCTTCTCTGGCTCCAGCTGGGAGCCAACTGAAGGCTCCACGTTGCTGTCTCGCTGCCTCATGGCCGTCTCCTCCTCTTGCTCTGCTCTCCATTGCAATGTCTTGCTGCTGCCTTTAATGGGCTTTGCTCCAAAGATGCAAGGCCTGGGCAAGCTGGCATGTGGCGGCCACTGTGAGGTCAGTGGGGGAGGACCGAGCCGCAAGGGCCTGGGCAAGAGGCAGGGTCAAGAGAGCAGCCGGACGGCCAGGGTGTCTGCAAAGGCCGGCCTCAGGTTCAAGAGCCCATAGCGACAGTGAGACACTGGCCTCGCTCTCCGTGGGAGCCCAGCCAGGCAGCCTCACTCCTTTCTGCAGAACCTTCTGTACAAGTTGCAGACTGCGTTTCCGCCCCTCACACTGGGCTCTGAGACACGTGAGGTGTGGGGATCTTGGCTGTTTAGGCAGTATCTTCCCTGGGCCGAGGTCCTCTCTCAGCTTCTTCTCAGGTCCCCTCTTAGCCATACCCGTTCTGAGAAGCCCTTCACCGGGTCTCCAGGTGTTCTGTGTTCTGTTCCCCACATGGGCAGCATGGGGGGGGGCAGCCTCCCCGGGACTGTTTTGTGCCAGCTCTAAATGGAGCCCAGAGCTCCGATTTCCGGTCTGTGGTGCTTTCTGTTGCATAGATTTGCCTTCCCTTGCTCCCCACATCACTGCTTATCAGGCTGAAAATGGTGCTTTTGCAAGAAATAGCCCCATTCATGAATCCAAATCAAGTAGAAGGGAAGCCAACCTCAGATGAGTGTTCTGTTTGTTTTGTTTCCTGTTGGTGGTTGGAAACCCTACTGGGATTCAGGGGATACTTTTCCTGTCTTCACACTTGAGTCTGTGATTGAACTGAGATCTTTGGTATTTACATTAAGAGAACTTTCAGCCCTAGGTGAGGCTCGGGGGTCCCCAGCTCACCCTCCCCCACTCAGCCCCAGGAGCCACGGAGAGCGCCCATTCTGTGTCTTCTGCAGCAAAGGCCACGGATCTGTAGCATCCTGAACCTCCGTCAGCCAGATATATTCCCACTCCAGGGTTAGGTTCAGCGATGGCGTTCCTTGTCTTCCCCTTCTACTGAAATAAACCTCAGTAGAGCAGAAGCATCCGTTGCTCTGCACCGCCTCCTTGTGCCTAGAACAGGCCTGGCCTGCCCAAGGTGCTCAGCAAATCCCCGTGGAATAAACCCGTGGGTGGTGGCTCTGTTACATGCTAGATGTCCGCACTCACAGCCACGGGCAGAAACACGACGCCTGCTGTGCCAGGGCCACAGCCTGAAAGTGCGCGGACCCCACTTCTCCCATCCACATGGGGAGGATGCCTGGATGAATCCTGCCCCCTGGCGCCTCTCCTGTCGTGTCTTGTTGCTGCTGTTTTTCTTGCATGGCTCTAACTCTCCTACTAATACCACAAGGGACTCTGTTTCCTCTGCTGTTTCCAAACTACTATCCAGGCCATTTTCCCTTCACTTTGCCTCCAGTGAAGAAACAATGAAGGAGAGAAGAGAGAGAGAGAGAGAGAGAGAGAGAAAGTGAAAGAGACCAAGAAAGAGAAAGAGAAAGACAGAAAGAGAATAAGAGAGAAAGAGGGAGAGGGAGGGAGAGAGAGAGTGAGAAAGAAAGAGAGAGATGAGAAAGAAAGAAAAAGTGAAAGAGACCAAGAAAGAGAAGACAGAGAAAGAGAAAAAGTGAGAAAGAAAGAGAGAAAGAGGGAGGAGGGAGAGAGAGAAAGAAAGAAAGAAAGAAAGAAAGAAAGAAAGAAAGAACCCACCCAGAAATGTTACGCAGCGATAATCCACACCAATGTCATCCAAGGCCACAGGGAATTTTCCAGCTGTGAGTCACATCCCCTCTGCTGAGAACCTGGCACACCCAACACCAGGAGAGAGCCGCACGCCCCCTCCATGCCCACTGGCTGCAGATTCCTCCGTGCTCCGCTGCCCTCAGCCCCCTTGAGGGAAGCCTCTGCTTTGTTCTTCCCGGTTCTGTCACCCAACAGTGACCCTGAGCAGCCCAGCAGGAAGTGCCCTGCTGTCTGGAGGCCTGCCCGTACCCGCCGCCGCAGATGAGGACAAGGAGGGAGGAGCCCCAGCCCAGGCACACTGTGGTCACTGTGGGGGCCAGGGGGCCCCCAGGGGATCCACTCCCGCCCGGAAACAGGAGGTTAGAAAGAGGCCACGGCCAGTCAGCTCGAAAGCCTCCTCCTCGAGGTGTCTGCTTTCACATTCGTAGGACAAGTTCCAGGGCAGGTATTAAAACCAGGAAAGGAGGAGAGGACAGAGGGAAGGAAACAGAAAGCTCGCCCAGGCGCACACAAAGGTGCCACCCTGGGAGCTGGGCGAGGCCGCACGTGCCCCCCTGGGAAGTGACAGGCTGGGAAGTGGTGAGCAGGTCGTGGGAAGGCCACACAGGTTCCTCAGCTCTTCCGTGGGCAGGACAGTGTCGGGCAGACAGGGAAGCAGGGCCACTCGGGCACCGGGCGTGGCTTGCAGCGTCCACTGCAGTTGCTGTCCTCGAAGGGAAGTGAACAGTGCGCACGTTGTCCACGGAGTCCACGCTGGGGCAGCGAGCGGGGCACCAACGGACCTCCAGGTATGGGGGCGGAGCTGCTGATGAGCTGACGTGGAGTGCGGCCGCTGCAGTGACCGCCTTCCCACTGCACAGGTGGAGCGTCCCCGGGCTCAGCCAGGACCTCAGGACCAAGGGACAGAGGAGGCGTAGCCTCGTCCTGCGATTCTAACCCGAGCCTCCTGCCCAGCGCTGACGGGGCACAGGACAGTTTCCCTTTCCTTGTGTAAAGGTGTTTTGTTAACAATCAAAACACAGCTCTTCACGTATCAGAACATTACAGGATACTCCACAAAGGTGTGTCGTTTTTACACTTTTCTGTATCTTTTTAAAATAAATTTAAGCTGGGTGTGTTGGCCCATGCCCATAATCCCAGCACTTAGAAGGCTGAGGCAGGAGGATCCATGTGAGTTTGAGGCCAGCCTGGGCTATAAAAGTGAGCTCAAGGCCAGCCTGAATTGCATAGTGAGACCCTGTCTCAAAAAGACAAATAAATAAATGAATAAATAAATAAATAAATAAATAAATAAATAAATATTTAAATTTAAGAAACAACTGGAAGTCAGAGCTGAGAAAGAATTTGAGGTTTGTCCAGAAAGCCCTACAAAGTAGTTCCTAAAACCTACCTTTACTCACAAAACTTACCTTTGATTAACAGAGTGAAGGTGGAAATATTTCTGGTTTGCAAGATTCCAGTAGAACTGAGTTTAGGAACTTGTAGGACCAGAGACATAAACAGAGTCAGGACTCTTTGATTTTTGATTGCTCCAGGCTGATTTCCAAGCAGTGGGATGTTCCCAACTCAGTTTTACTCATCTGTATAATGGGACTATTTATTTTCCCACATACTACATGGTAGTAGTATCATGATCCACCAAAAAAAAAAAAAAGAAAAACATGAAAGAGCAATCATATATAGCTGAATCTAACATTTGTTTTGAAAATGCAAATTCATTCCAATTAAGTTAAAATATTAGGGGCCTATTTGAGTATCATACAAGCCTTCAAGGGCAGTTTTATCTGTGAAAAAGCTAGGTTAACAGAAAACCACTTTGAGCAAAATTTAGTGTTTTCCAAATTCACAAAATGCAGGCCTTATGCATCAGCCCTACCACCGTGCAGATGTTATCATGATTAGTTTCATTATCCCGCAGTTAGCTAGAATGTGTTACCCTGCAAGGTTGTGTTTGCTATTCTTTCATGTTTCTGAACACATCTATTTGTAGTCACCGAAACACCCTGCAGCACTGTTACACTGGGGATGACGTCAGCGCAGGATTTGAGAAGACATAGCCAGACCAGAAACTGAGGAATCAGAAGAAATGTCTATGGGTGGAATTAGCAGGCCAGGGCTCAGATCAGGATGCCGCAGAAGCTCCGGAAAGATGAGCGTCACCAAGACTGAAACCGCACAGTGTCAAGTGAGGCAATGGACGGAAAACAGGATCTCTCTGCGTGGGTGCTGACAGACTTTGTCACTTTCTGTCCCAGTGGCCTCTTTTGGAGGTTGGTTTGTTGGTTCCAAATTTGACCACCAAGTCCACAGGCTTTAGCTATTGAGTCCCCGAGGACACATAAGAGAAGTCGGCCAAAGAAGGTGCAGTGGAGATACAGAAGCTGGACAGTGGGTCACATTTTCAATTTTTATCTTTATTTTTTAAAATTGTATTTGGTAGCCGGGCGTGGTGGCTCACGCCTGTAATCCCAGCACTCGGGAGGCTGAGGCAGGAGGATTGGTGCGAGTTCGAGACCAGCCTGGGCTACAAAAGTGAGCTCAATGCCAGCCTCAACTGCATAGCGAGACCCTGTCTCAAAAAGACAAAAAATAAATTAATTAATTAATTAAATAAAATTGTATTTGGTACCGGGTCTCACTACACAGCTAGGACTTGTAGTGATCCTCCTGTTTTCAGTCTCCCCAGCACTGGGATTATAGGCATATGCCCCCACACGTGGACTACACATTTTCAATTTTGATGAAGCAGGTGTCTGTTGAAACATGCATCATGGCCTATCTGCACTGGTGCCGGGGCACCTGCTCATCATGCCAGCTAATCCCAACTCTGCCCAGCCTGGCGGTTTTGTACGGCTCCTTCTCTAAGTAAGATACAGAGGGTCTGGGGCTGTTGCTCAGTGCTTTGTGGTTCATTCTCCTGTACTACATCTGTGCACACACATACCCGCACATGTGTGTGCATGCACACAGACACACACACCTTGCACGTCACATGCACACACACCTGGCGTGTCAAAGGCAGAAAAGCAAACTTCAGGATTTTTAGACTGCAGGGGATTGAAGATTTTGAAAAGCTTCCTCTTTTGTGGTCATGGTATCACCCAACTGGGTAAGCATTTAAGTATGGATAGCATTCTTCCTACAGTTTCCAAAGAGCTCCCAAGAGCCAACCTCCCCAGACACAAATTTCAGGTCTTTTTGGGGACAAAGTACCATATTTCTCATAGTAATACATATTTATAATTTTGTTTACATGTACAGAATTGTGCTGTCATTTTTATTAAGATTTCTCGCCCCTCCCCACCCCAGTGTGGAGAGTGAATGTACAGCCTTGTATTGAACTAAATTGTCAGCTTTTTCTTTTGAACAGTGCCTTGTTAAATTACTGAGTTGTCCAAAGTGGGTTCCTCCTGCCTCAGCCTCCCCACATGTTGGGATTACAAGTGTGTGCACCGTGACTGGCTTTGATTCTCAGATTTGTTATGTCACTGATGTTCTCAGGCACTGTGCCCTGGCTCCTACTTTTCTTTGAGCCCTGTGGTTTTAGTGTGCAAGTTAGATACCAGAACCTGGCTCTCTGAACTCCCCCAGCTGTCCCTCAGCCTTTGTGTGGCTACTGCAGGCTAGAGGTGTGAACCCTTAACCTCTCTCCTCTGGGCCTTCATGGGTGAGTCTCCCAAACACTCCTTTCCCTGAGGCCCCAAGGCCAAATTGATTTCTTGACAGCTCTGCAAGGGGCAGCCCCTTTGGGAAGGGCCCTCAGGAATACCCTTTCCCTGCAGCATTGTGTTCTGTCATCTTCAACCCCAGGAATCTTGTCTTGCTTACTACCTAAGGCTGCACGCAAGAGTCCTGGGTCCCACTGTACTGGCCCCGTCTCCTTCCCCTATGCCCGCTGTCAGTGGCGATGGTCGAGTCCCCAGAACTTCCCAAGGTAGGCCTTCTCCTAAGAAGCCTACAAGCTCTGGAGCGAGGCAGGGCATCCCCCAAGGTCCTGGGCCTGGGGAAGCTCTCCCTACATTCTCATGGAAGGCTCCACCCTCCAGCTCTACCAATCTGTCTATAGAGGCAACCAGAGAACAGCTCAGCAAAAGGGGCTGGAAACCAGGCCCACGACTTCCCAGAAAACCGTATTCCAACCACTGACATTTGTGCAACACTTTTCCTGGGGAGTTTTGTTATTCTTTCCTGACTATGTAACTCGTGTCAGAGTGTGGAGAGTTAAGGAACTCCCCCACTGGGCAAGCTTTATTTTATTTTCCAAAAGGAGCTTTGAGCCCTTCCTGTCCCTTAACTCCAGCAGCTTCATCTACACAAGGACAGTACCACGTGGCTCGGTTAAGCCACCCCCAGAATGAAAGACGTAAATCATGTCCTTCTGATGAGGTAGAAACTTTGAAACTTTTCGACTTCCAGACTCTAAGGCAGCCATTAATAGAATCCTCCTGAAATCAGACAGACTTCCCTTAGCCCCTTCATTCTAGCGGAATTCTGCAGGGTTTGGCAGAAGTCCTCAAGGGAGCTAGACTAGTAATTAGGAGAACTGCTTTTGCGTCCAAATTCGTCTCGTGCTCTGTTGGCATCTACTCTTAGAGACTTAATCTCTAAATCACAGCCCTCAGACACTATCACCAAATGCTAATGACTCCAGCCCTCAAGATAGCCGCCGTTCCCCACCCGAGTGAGATGCAGACCCTGGGAAGAAAGTCTACTGGGGAACATTCGAAGAACAAGTGCATCCTTCTTTAAAAATGTATTTGTCCACATTGGTAGCAGTGCTTAGCTGTCCTCTCTGAAGGGAGTTGCTAAGTATGCACAACACAGCTTCATTCTCTCTCTTTCCTCTCACACATCCTTCCATATCTTTTTGTTTTTAATGAATTAGTTTATCTTGTTCTGTATTTAGGACAGGATCTACAGTGTCTGCAGATTAAGTGAACTGGTATCTGTAAGGTATTCAGAGGTGGTACCACACCCTTGTAATTCCAGCACTCTGGGAAGCCGAGGCAGGAAGATTCCAACTTGAGCCCAGCACAGATACTTAGAAAGTTAGCAAGACTTTGTTGTTGTTGTTTTTTAATGTATTTCAGTGCAGGGTCTGCAAGGCCTCACTACACAGGCTGGACTCCTCGTGCTCCTCCTGTTTTTCAGTCTCCCACACGCTGGGATTATAGGCGCGCACCGCCATGTTCAGTCTTAATTGGCCATCTCGGTGCATGCTGGGGGCAGAGGCAGGACCGGCACACATGCTGGGGATCAAACCCTGTGTGTTGTTGTTTATTTTTAATTTATGTATTTGTATAGGGTCTCACTACGCAGCTGAAACTTGTAAGGATCCTCCTGTTTTCAGCTTCCTCAGTACTGGGATTACAGGCATGTGCCGCTATGCCCACACTCAGTGGCTGGCGCAGGGCACCCAGGGGCCAGGCTGACGTGGCATGCAGTACTGGGGACCGAGCCCCCTGTCCCTGTGCTTATATAAGCAGTTGCTTAGTCCACTGAGCCATCTTGCCACCCCAAGACTTTGTTTTTTAAAAATAATAATAGTAAAAGAGCTAAAGATGTAATTCCATGAAAAGGGCTTAGATTCAATCCCACAAACTCCCTCTAAAACAAAAAAAGGCTATGTAGCATGTAATAGCATGAAGTGGTATCTTTACTGTATGATATCAACTGTACATGATTAATTCCAAGTTAATACATCTCAAATGAAATGTAATTAGTTTTATGATAAATCAGAAATACAATCTTAAAATGTCTGTTGTCATTATCATGTAAAAAGATGTAGCCCTTCAGCCTTGCATGGGCCCTGGGATAAGTTTTGCTTCCGGTCGGTGGCTTACCTTAAGCTCTGAATCCATGAGCTCATGGGCACGTGGAAGAATGACAGCCAGTCATTGGCTGATTGTTCTGAGAGATACGGAAGCTGACTGCGTATGAATGACACCTGGACTCCTGTCATCTGCTGGCCCCTCCTGTCCCTCCCAGAGCCTCTCCTGTGAGCTTCCTGGGGGGCTGACTTGTACACTTCTTCCCTGTTCCCATTTTAGTGACGCTTTGTTCCGGTTGGCAGTGGTGGGCGTAGAGCTGGCCAGGGCTGCAGCCCCAGGGCTTTCTCTAGCGGTTCGCAGAGCATTTGCTAGCACACATCGCGTGGTGCCGTCAGGTTTGTTTCTGCTTAAGAAAAGCCCCTTTTCAGAGACTCTAGACCAGGACTCTCAGCCTCTTTTCTACTGCCTTCGCGCAGAGGTCTCATCCCTCAGGGCCTCTGTAGCTGGGCTCCTTGGGAGGGGCCTTTGCTGTTTCCCTAAGAGAGGAGGGCAGCATGAAAACCTGTCTCTTTTGTCACTTTACCCTCTTTGTCCCACAGTGCTAACACACAGACTTCCGAGAGACGCATCAGTGAGTGCACTTAGGAAAAGAACTTCTAGCCCAAGAAGGTCAAAAACAGAAACTGAAATCAACTTGGACTTTATCTCACTGAAAACTGATTTCATTTCCAGAAAGACAATAAGAAAACTTTCCTTTCATCTTAACAGCTCAAGTATAAATACTGAAACCAGATTTATATTGGTGAAGGCAAACCCAAGCATCCCATTGGGGTAGATTTTACAGCCCAAATGATCTGCTTGTCATGCAGTTTGTTTGAGGCCCCTGAATCTTTTGAAATGGTTTGTCACATGTTTAAAGCCAACCTAAAATGGGTTTGGCTAGTTCTTCATTATAAAATGTTGGGTACAGCTGAAGGAAATTATATCCATTTATCTCTGACTCATTCACAGTTGGCTAATCACAATATTTAAATACTATTTCACTTCAAGGAGTCTTCACAGAATAGAAAAACAGTATGTTCCATTCTATAGAGTGTTGCAGTCTGAGTTTGCAAGGGAATAGATCTTACATGGGACACGGAATTTATCAAATAGGAATGTTGTATAATATTCATGGAAAAAGTCAAATGCAGAAGAACACAAAGGGTCTACCCACACACCAGAGACCCAAAGGACCCAGACGAGGGCCTGCATCCCATGGCAGTGTCCTCCACTAGCCCAGCAAGAGTCCTAGAGGCTGCAACAACGCCTCACCCAAGTCTGTATCATGGATCGGCACTGGGAAGGCCTGAAGGCCAGGGGTGGAAGAGAGAAAGTCTACACGACTGGATGAAGGGTCTCTGCCAGCGGGCTGAGATCTGCACTAGAGCCAGGAAATGTCCCTCAAAGTGAGGACCAGTGTGCCCCTGAAGAGTACCACAGCCCTCCTCAGCCACACCGAGGGCCTGAGTTCCTCTGGCACTAAGATCTGAGTTCGTGTTTCGAAAACTAGGATGACAAGATTCTCCAGGAGAATCAACACTGCCCCGTGTTCCCGTCCAGTTCTCCTTTTATGCTGTTGGCAGCAATCCACAGGTGAGCCTTCTGTACCCAGAGCCATGCTGATTCAGTTCAGCTGGGTGTTACAAGTCGGTTATTAGTTAATTTGCCACACAGAGCAAATAAAACTAAACACCAGTCTTATTTGGTGAGATTTGCCTCCACCGAGAAGATGGAATGAATTTAGAATTGGCTGAGTACAATTCTCCCTCTCCACCAGATTTACTCTTCTATATGCTACAAGCCATGAAGTTTTGCTGATGGGAAAAAATTATAAATATTATCTATTTTTAGGGATCCAACAATAGTTATTATTCTGTATGTTGTTGTCTTCAAATTAGTTGTTCAGATTACTAGATACAATCATGCAAAATAGGTCAAAAATACTTGAAAAGAAAAAATTTAAGCATTAAATTTTCCTTTCAATAAAGCTATAGAAATCTGCAGTCCCTTCCCTTTGAGCTATTTCCTTCCCCTTTACCTTTCAGATTTTATTTACTCTTTCAGATTCTTATACTATGGAGACAATAGGATATTTTCACATGTGGGTCTGATTTATTTCACTTATGAGTATAAAAGCCTCAAGTCTATCTTTTTATAGCCAATTAGTATTCCATTGTATAAAAATATCTTTTTTTTTTCAGTACTGAGGATGGAACTTGGGACTTTGGGCTTGCCAGGCAGGCACTGAGCTATATTCCTAGTCCCTTGAATATATTTTTTAAAAAAAATCTATTCCTCAGCTAATAGGTATTTGGGTTATTCCCAAAATTGAGGATTGACAAATTGTGCTGTTATAAACATGTGTGCACATATATTCCTGTGATGGTTTCAGTTCTTCTGGAAAAATACCCAGGAGAGGAATAGCTGAGTTGACTGGGCACTCTAATCCTAGTATTATAAGGCATCTCCACGCTGATTTTCACAGTGGTTGTACCAGTCTGCACTCCCACCAACAGTGCAGAAGTGTTCCTTTTTCTCCATAGCTCCTCCAGCTTTTATTTTTGGTTGATCCGATGATAGCCATTCTTTCCGGGGTGAACATGGAATCTCAGTGTTGTTTCAATTTGCATTTCTTGAACGACCAATAATGTTGAATTTTTAAAATATGTTTAATTGCCATTTGTATTTCTTCATCTGAGAAATGTATATTCATCTCAGATGCCCATTTTTTTTATTGGGTCTTTGAAATTTGGGGGCCTGATCTTTCTAATTCTTTATATGTTCCAGATAGAAATCCTTTTGTCTGAGGGACAGTTGGCTAAAATTTTTTCCCAATCATAGGTTTTCTTTTTACTCTGTTGGTGATTTCTTTTGTTGTGCAAAGCTTCTTAAGAAGATGAGATCCCAGTTGTTGATTCTTCGAAATATTTTCATGTAGTTTGATTTTTGTTCATGAACTCCCTGCCTACCCATATCTTCAAGATTTCTACCGACTTCATTATTGTTATTTTTTAGTATATGTGATACAGGGTCTTGGTACACAGTTCAGACTCACAATGATCCTCCTGTTTCAACCTCTTCAGTGCTAGGATTATAGGCATGTACCACCATGTCCAGTTCTGGGGCGCACATGGTGTACCTGGGGTTTCAGGGCCAGCATGGCATGCAGTATAGGAGATCAAACTCAGTCCTTATGCTTTCCAGGCAGGTGCTCCACTACACTGAGTGTTTCTGTTTCAATATTTCAACGTTTGATCCATTTTGACTTTAGTGCATGATGATAAAAATGAGTCTAATTTTAGTCTTCAGCATGTGGAAAGCCAGTTTTTCCAGCACCATTTATGAAAGAGGTGATTATAAATATATCTTGATTTGAATAAAGTCTTGCTTGTGTCCAACTGGGATAGAAACTGTAAATGCATAAAAAATGTATATTCTTCCTGTTGTGGCTTCAGTCTTGATTTTTTCTATAGCCCACGATCTGCTTTATTATTTTGCTAAAGCTTGAATATTCTGAGGAAGAGAACACAGCATGCATCATACTCCTGGGGAAATGCTCAAGGACTTTATTCCTTGACTAGTGTTTTAGTTACTGTTCTCTCATTGCTGGGACAAATACCCAACACACAAGCTTGTGGAAGGAAAAGTTTATTTAACTCACAGTTACTGGAGGTGTCATAGTTTAAAGCAACCTAAACTACATAGCAAGACTTGTGACACTGCACCGCCATGTCCAGGATGTTCTGCTCCATACCTCCAAGACAGGTCACCAGGCATGGGGGGGAGGGTGCAGGGGAGGCACATGCTATCTGTTTAACAGTTGATGCCTCTCTGGCCCAGTCCCTCAAGCTCTGCCCTGGTCCTCTGGCCCCACCCCTTGAGTCACATGCTGGACAGCTCCATGATTTACATGAGACTTTGGGCGAACAACTAGATACAAACCATAACATTCCACCCCTGGGCCCCCGAAGTTTCATGCATATCCCTTTGTCCAAAAGGTATTCTAGTCCATCTCTAAGAGTTGCCAAAGTCCCAACAGTTTCAGAGTTGCTGAAAAGTCCAAATCCCAAGTATTCTCCAAGATCCAAGGCAAACTCACAATTGTGAGCCCCTATACAAATAAAAAGTTAAATACTCCAATGTTCAAAGACCAATGCCATTCCAAAAGTTATATACAGGAGGATACAAACCATTGGGGCCAAAAGAAGTCCAAAATCCAGCAGGGCAAGCATTAAGTCCTATAGTTCCCTGTAGAACATCTGAAGCAATTTGTGGCAAATTGTGAGATCCATGTGGCTCCGCCCCTGTGGCAGTGGTGGTAGCTCCCATGGCTTCTCTCTTAGGCTGGCTTTGTTCCCTCCTTGCAGTTTTCTTTAGATGACTCTGACTCTGATTCCAAGAAACAAATTTTCTATGCTGGAGCCATTCTGTAAACTGGTGTGGCCACTGCCTCCATTCTGGAACATGAAGCTCTGAGGCTTTCTCCTCAAATCAAATTTCCTCCCCCTTTTGATTCTGAGGCTGCAAAGGCTGAGAAACTTCCACCTCCTGTGGTTCCCTCAGGATGTCTTTTCTATTCTCCTGTTCCTCCTGGGCAGTGGAGATCTCCTCTCTATCTTTGCAGTCCACAGCCTTCCTGGTGCTTCCTTCCTAGCCAAACTCACAACATTTTAAATCATTCTGCTGGAATCTCTGCTCTTCATTATTAGCATAAATCTGACTAAGAGCCCCCAATCAATAACTATGCCACTGCCCCAATATTTGACTGCTTTGAGATTTCCTTTGAAAGATTAATTAGTTCTCCTCTCCTGAGGCAAAGTCTTTCGATAAGGACAAAATTGAGCCAAACTTGCTTCCAAGCCAACCCACAAATTATCTAGAGTCCAACAACCAATGAAGTCCTTTTTCCCAGCAGAAACCTATCCTGACTGGTCTTTACAGTCAGGCTTCCTATCAACATTCTGGTCTGAGCCCCGATCAGAATCTCCCAAACAGAACAGCTGAAGCTGTTGTAGCACTTTGCTTGTAGGTGGCATCTCCAAACCTTTCCTATCTCTTCCCATAAGCCATTCCCAAAATATGGTAATCCACATGGTCAGGTTTAGCCACAGCAATGACCCTACTTCTCTGGTACCAAATACTCTTCTCTCCTTACTGGGACAAATACCCAACACACAAGCTTATGGAAGGAAAAGTTTATTTAGTTCACAGTTACTGGAGGTTTCATAGTTCAAAGCAGCCTAAATTACATAGCAAGACCTGAGACACTGCACAGCCATGTCCAGGATGATCTGTTCCATACCTCCAAGACAGGTCACCAGGCATTGGGGGGGAGGGTGCAGGGGAGGCACATGCTATCTGTTTAACAGTTGATGCCTCTCTGGCCCCGCCCCTCAATCCCTGCCCTGGTCCTCTGGCCCCACCCCTTGAGTCACATGCTGGACAGCCCCATGATTTACATGAGGCTTTGGGAGGACAACTAGATACAAATCATAACAACTAGGGTACCTGAAACACCAATAATTTATTTCTCCATAAGGTGGAGTGGTCATGTAAACTTTCTTATTATATTTACAGAGAAAGGACATACAATTTCTAAATAGTTTTTTATGATGTTCAACTCATGACCTCTTATAGCATTTCTACTGGAAGAGGATAATATGTGAAACAGTAGCATTGAAAATGCTAATGAGTTGACATATAAATCACTTTAGTCAACTGGCTGTCCATAAACTTTTGTACTCTTAGTCTCTTAAATTTCAAGAAATAAGAAATGAACTCAGAGGACTAGCCCAAAGACTGGAATAAGAGAGAACAAAAGAAGAGCATGATGGGCAGATTTTTTTTTATCAAGGGAAGTTTTTAAAGCTGCAATCGTGGATAAGTTCTGTTACAATCAAATCCTGGGCAGAACACTGATTTCATGAATTGCTCCAATACTTTACCTTTCTTTGCATCTGGACAATTTGTCATCCAAATCTGTGAAGCTCCACATACCAAGATTCCTTCTTGAAAGTCAGCTTTAGTTGAGTTATAATTTAAACGTGATAAAACCCACCTGTTCTTAAACCTATAGCTTGACACACATGATAAGTGTGTATGGTTGCCTAACAACCATTATCTTCCAGGAGAGAGCCTTTCCACCTCACCTTATCCTCTGTGTAGCCACTCGATCTCGTTTCACCATCTCCAGATTTGCAGTGGCAAATCTGGTTTCTCTTATGATGGTTTTGCTTTTTCTAGAATTTGTTATAAATAGTATCATACAGCATGCGGTCTTCCACATCTGGCTTCTCTTTCACTTGGTGAGATGCTTGGGAGATTCGCCACATTGTTTCATGTATCGGTGGTCCATTTCCTTTTGATACTGAGAAGTATTCCATTGTAAGGAAATGCTACAATTTCTCTGTTCACAAGTTGATAGCTATTTGAAGTTTTCAGCTTTTAGCTACTGTAAATGATATTGTATAAACATTCATGTACATATCTTTCTATGAACACATGTTTTTATTTCACATATGTAAATATCAATGAAATTGAATTACTGGCTCATACGATAAGTTTATATTTAACTTTATTACAAAATCTGCCAGACTGTTTTCCTGAGTTGCTACAATTTCACAGTTACCAAAGGAATACAACAGAGTTCCAGGTGCTCCATGTCCTCCCTGGAGCATAGTATTATCAGTATATTTAATCTGAGTTGTGCCAGTGCTGGTAGTGATAATTTCTTCTGTCCTTAATTTGCATTTACCTAATGACTGAGGTTGAACATTTTTTAATACCCTTATTTACCATTTGTACCTCTTTGGATTGGCTGTTGAAATCTTTTGCCCATTTGTTTCTCATCTACTTTAGAGTTCTAAAAGTTGATATATTCAGATATAGATCTTTTATAATATACATGTGGGGCTGGTGAGATAGTTCAACAGACTAAGTGCCTGCTTAGGCAACCACAGGGACTGGGGTTTGATCCCTGACACCACATGCTGTGCTGGCCCTGGGGGAGGGGGATTAGCCAGCCACTGAGTCTGGGTGTGGTGATGCATGCCTGCAATCCCAGCTCTGGGGAGGCTGAGAACAGGAGGGTCACCATGAGTCCAAGCTGTGTAGTGAGGTCCCGTAGAAAATACACTAAAAAAAAAAAAAAAAAAAAAACTTGGTCTTGGGCAAAAAAAGCCTAATATCCATATTTTACAGCTATTTTCTCTAAGTTTATGAATAATATTGTTTCATATTTTTGTCTGCTTCTTCTATCAACTTATTGAAAGATATATATTCAAGTCTCCTAATATAATATTTGTCTGTTTTTCCTTTTCACCCTATTCCTCTATTCCTAGTTTTAGAATCTTCTAGGATTACTGAGACGGTGCAGAGAATTCATGCATCTTCCTTATTAATGTCTCACCTTCCATGATTCATTTGTCACGCTAGGGAACCAAAGATTTTTTATCATTCCTTCTTACTAGCCACTAGCCTGTGCTGTCCACTAGTTCTCTTCTAAGATCTTTCCTCGCGTGACCCAGTCTAGGATACCCCATGATGTTCAGTCGCATCTCCTTAGCCTCTTCTGGTCGGGACAGTTTCTCACACTTTCATTGTTCTTAATGATCCTGGTAGTGTTAAGGCACACCAGGCAGATACTCTGTAAATGGTGCCTTGACGTGGTTTTGTGCAGTATTTCCTATGGGTAGGTGCTTTGACTGGTCTTATGGGTTTAGGAAAAGGAGAGACCACAGAGGCAAAGGGCCATCCTTAGCCCATCACGTCACGTCCGTTTGAGGCAGGACGTGTCCCTCACGATGGTGCTGACCTTCACTGCTCAGGCAGTGATTTCTGCTTTAACCTTAGTGCTTCCTTCCTCTCCATAAGATGTTTGTAAATGAGTCACTAAACACACCCACACTTGGGGGGAGGGTGGGCAACATATTTATTTGGACTTCTTTGGCAAGGGGGGAGATATAACTTTTTAATTTATCTACTTGTTCAATATTTTATGTCCATGTTGGGTTTTAGGTATTTATACTTTAGGATAGACTCTAATACGACTTTATTTATTTTGTTGTTCAAATTGTTCCCTTTGTGGTCCTTGAGAGCTTTATTTTATTTATTATTATTATTTTTTAATGCATTTGGTTGCTGCAGGGTCTCGCTACACAGCTCAGACTCGTGATGATCCTCCTGTTTTCAGTCTTCCCAGAGCTGGGATTACAGATGTGCACCACTACACCTGGACTCTGGCCTCTCAGCCAGCCCTGGGGCTGGGGCTGGCATGGCATGCAATATGCC
>PVJA010030090.1:0-26113 GCA_004027025.1 Myocastor coypus
ATCCTCCTGCCTCAGTCTCCCAAGTGCTGGGATTACAGGCGTGCGCCACCACGCCTGGCCATGATCTTACATTAAAAACTGAATTGAACTGAAAATTGAATTGAAAAAAAAATTAAACCAATCCCACAATAACTACAAAATATTTGGAAATAATTTTACCTAAGAAGCGTAAGATCTCTCCAATGAAAATTATAAAATACTAATGAAAGACCTTATAGAGGATACAAAAAATTGGAAAGGTATCACATGATTCAGGTAAGAGGAGTTGATAGTTAAAATGACCATACTACTCCAAACAATCCATGAATTCAAAGTAATCCTTATCAAAATACCAATGACTTTTTTCACAGAAAAAATAAAAAGACTCTTAGGCCTATATTGAACAACAAAAGACTCACAAAGCCAAAGTGATCTGGCCAAACAAGCAAGCCTGGAGGTGTCAGAACAGCTGATGTCCAAGTGTGCTACAAGCCACAGCAATCACCGTGGCCTGGCATTGGTATAAAAGCAGAGATGGAGGCCAACAAAATAGAATAGAGAACCCAGAAATTAACAGACATTGATACAGTCAACCTTTGAAAAAGCTGCCAGGAACCTACAGTAGGGAAGACAGTCTCTTCAATAAAATGATGCTGGTAAAGTGGAATACACATGTAAGAACAGGTGAAGATTTGGAAAACAACTCAAAATATATTAAAGATCTAAATGTTGACTATAAAATTACAACAAGAAAGTGTGTGAGAGAACATTTCAACATACTGAGACAGGCAATAGTTTTTCAGATAAAACTCAAAGCCAAAGGCATCAAAAATGGTATTATATCGAATCAAGAAGCTTTTTTAGAGCCACAGAAATAACAGAATTAAGAAACAGCAAGAAAACATTTGCAAAAATTCATCAGGCAAAGGCTTAGTATCTAGAATATATAAGGAATTAGAAAAGCAAAACAATCTCATTAGAAAAATGGATAAAGGCACTGGTAGTCCTCCTAAGGAATACTAATACTAATCGTACATTAGAGAAACGCGGTACATCACTCGCACCACCAGAGAAATGCATATCACAATCAAGACTGAACTGCGCAGAGGAGCCATTATCAAGAAGACTGTACGTGCTGCATGGAAAGAAGAGCCCATACACTGTTGATGGGAGCGTAAATGTATACAGTCACTATGAAAACAGTAAAGATAAAGCCCTAAAAATTAATAACTAAAAGATGATCCAGCAAGTCCACTACCTGGTATACAGCCAAAGGAAATGAAATCATTATACCAAAAAGATACCTATATTTACTGCAGCAATATCTACAACAACTAAAATACAGAATGAACCTAGATGCCATCAGTAGATGAATGGATGAAAAAAGCAGATATATATGTACACACAATGGAATATCATTCAGCCATAAAACAAACTTGTTACTTTCAGTAAAATGGATGAAACTGGAGGGTGATGCCACCTATTCTGATACATTCATGAAAACAAATTCAACCTCATAAAAGAACAGAATGTAACAGTGGTCGCCAGAGTCTGGAAAAGGAAGTTAAAGCGGGGGAGGCAGCAAAGGGAAGTTCAATAACTGGCACCAAATAGAGAAGACACTTAGCTCTGTTATTTCTAGAGTGCAGTATAACTATTGATTAAAACAACTGTATTTCAAAATAACTAGAAAAGTGTCATGTTCCCAACATGATTAACACCTTAAGAAATTATTACAAATTGTATACTTACATTAAATTACCATATGTATTCCATATATAAATGTCACAATAAAAAATTTAAGACAATACATTATAATGTATTTGCATTAGAGGTATCAATTGATGATGCCCCTACTAAAGTAGTTATGAAGGTATGCATTTTAAAAACAAAATCTATTCTATTTTAAAATGCAAAGAACAAAAGTAACGTAAGAAATAATTACAGTTTGATATCCTACATTGGATTCTGTATTTTACTCTTGCTCTTTCTTCTTTCTCATGTTTCAAGATTTATTGTTTATTTTGTTGCTTGCTCAGCAACCTCCTTTAGCCATTCTTTTAAGATATGTGTGCTGGTAACAATTCTTTTAGTTTTCTTTCACCTAATTGCCTCTTGATTCCCCTTTATTCTTAAAGATAGTTTCACAGGACAGAGTATTCTGGGGTGATAGAGTATATTCCATCACTTGAAAATACCTGTATTTCCTTTTCTTGCATCTATGGTTTCTGATGATGTCATTCAGAAAATTTCCCTTTATATATAAAGGTATTCTTTTCTCTTTCACTACTTTGAAGATTTTACTATTTTTGTGCTTTCAGTTTCCAGGAATTCCTCCTGTGCTTTCTTGTAGATTTCTCTGGATTTATACTATTTGGTGTGTTGTCAGCTTGAAATTGCAAGTTTGGGTCGTTTGCTAGGTTTATGCTTTTCAGCCCATGGTCTTTCTCCTTCCCTTAGTAGCTCTGATGGCAGGGGTATTAGACCTATGGCAATTCCACATCTTCATGGTCTTCACAGCACCTTTACCTCTGTTGCTTATTATGAATACTTTCTATTCTACGAGATTACTAAATTTTTGTCCTCTTGATTCTGCTCTGGTAAGTATACCTACTGCTTTCATTTATTACCCTTACTGTTTTTCAGTTCTCAGGTTTTTATTTCTTTATATCTTAGGTTGCTGTGTTGCTTCTAGTTTTGTCTCAAGTGTGTCTCGGAACACTTTTACAGTGATCACTTAAATATGTCAGATAATTCTCAGATGTGTTATCTTGGCGCTACCGCCTTTGATCTTCTCTAATTCTGTTTGATTTTACTGATCTTTGGTAGTTTTCCATTTAGCTTCAAATATTGTGATCACTGAAAGGATGTGTTAGTTCAGGCTTCCACAGGGCCTTAGCTAATATAATGCAGCTGGGAGAATAACGGGAAGCCTCTCACTAGGGCTCTATGTGGCCTTTGCTAACAGTGCTTCTGGGCAGTAGTAGGGAGTTTTCTACCCATGATGTTGGCTGGAATAGGGTGATTATTTTCTGCAAGATTTCTGCATCATTTTCTAGCTGGTTGCATAAGTAGAACAACAATGTTCTGGTGTTTTCTGGGTTGCCAGTTTTGCTTATAGTTTGCTGAGGACACCAACGTAATCCAGGGAACTTAACCTAACTGCATTGTTTCTTGAATCCAAAAGTTCCCCGATGTGTTTGCCTTCTTTGTGCCTCCATTTCATAGTCTTATGTTTCTTCTGTTTACTAGATCCAGTGTTTTTAGTTGTACTTAGTGGGAAAAGCAGGAAGAAGTCTATTTGATTTTTCCATTGATTAAACCTTGTTTTATCCTCATTAACAAAACCCCAGTATGGATATATCCTATATAGATCTGTACATGAAAATATATAAAATAATATCTGCAAAAATATAAAGTGGAATTTAGGATGTGAAATTTCTCCCATTATCAGTGACAAAAACTCAAATGTAATGTATGTATCTTTCAATTTCAGTGGATTAATAAGGCATTTTTGAATAGAAATGAGTTTTAAGGACATGAGTCACCTGGAAAACAGGAACAAGAAGAGAAAGTGATATTTTCATATAAAGGAACTAAAATCATTGTCCTTTTGGAATTCTTTTTTAATGATAAGAGATTAAAGTTAGTTTATTCATTATGGATTGAATCCAGATTTATTTAGGAATTTTTAATAATTTATAGTGATCTATAAAGTTTATGAGGCAATTGAAACTTCTATTCACAGGTAAGTATTTACAAATGATTTTAACTATATCTAATCAAAGAAATATGTCCCAACTAGAGCTCACTACATAAAAACATATCAAAGCCCACTGATGTAAAGGTTTTCATAGTCTTTAAAAACAATGTTAACACTGTCCCCATCCCTGGGCAAGTATATTTCCTTATATATATGTACTGCTTTACTAAAGACACAATTTACCTAAGATATGTTATATTCATGCGCCAATTCCTCAAGCTGAACATCATTATTCTTATTACCAACATGCAGTCATTTTTTTCAAAGAAAGCAATTTACACAGAATTTACTACTATCATTACTGGAAATTTGGCCAATAGTACACATCTTTATCAGTAGATATATCTTTCAAGCTGGTCCCTAGAATCAATCAATTTTTCAAATAACTTCATCCATTTTACAATACAAAAATATTTTATTTTTCATCTATTTCTTCTTAGATGTGTTTTCAAGAACAGATGAAGCCAGTATGGGACACCAGCTTTCTTTCATCTGAGGGACTAGGAAAATCATGGAGAAATACTGACCCCAAGTGGCCACCTAACAATAGGCACAGGCAAAACTGCAGGAACCTAAGCCAAGAACCAAGACATAATTAATACTTTATCTTCTTGATGCATTTCCTAGTTGTCTTTACTAGGAATAGTGGGAAGATTTTATTTTTCATATTGTGTGCTTAGGAATATAAAAAATCTTTCTATGTATCACTATTCCCAATTAACAGTTGTCAAGCTTCATACTTAATGTTGTTTAATTTGTACTCTGTACACCAAACAGGTGAATGGCACACACCAGGAATTAAAAAAGATTACAGATAATTTGCCAGTGAAGAGAATGTTGGACTAAACTCTGTATTTATATTGTTTTAAAAAGCAAAAATTCTTTTCAACATCAAAATATGTACAAATATATTATATTTGTACATATATATTATATATGTATATTATGTTATATTATATTGCAGAGTACTTCATATAAAGAACACAGAAATATAAAAAATAAAAAAACACAGAAGTCTAAATAATTTACTCTGCATTTTTTATATCTTGGACATGATATACATTTGGAACCATGATCTTGATTTAAGAGAAACTAGAGAAATATGAAAAATAAAAAAAGCTTTCTAAATTTTTTCACATGAAGTCCTGCCAATGTAAAAATTCTTAGCACCTAAAATGAGACCAATATTTTAAAAATGACAGCTTATAGGGATTGCTATATAAAGTTTTAGAACCAATATAACACTTGCCATTTTAAAAGCCATAGTTTCATTTTAAAACACATGTATGCCTATTTATTATCTTAAAAATTTTTGTTTTGTATAAATAGCAAGTATTAAAAGTACCTGTGGAATAAAGTCCTAACTTCTTAAGAACTGTTCAAAGGGGTTAAATATAGGCTAGCTTTTAAAAATACTAGTCAACTATCACTAAAATGCAAAAGCAAAGATGTTGTCTTAATAAATTAATTGGAGATAATGACTAAGTGATTACTACTGAGGCAGAAACCTGTAAACTCCAATTGATTTACTACCATATTTCAAAAAACAGTTGTCATTTTTCTCACATTTTTATTATCTTAAAAGGACCCATAGAAAGAGGTGAAAATGTAGTAGTCAATATTAAACGGATGATAGTGGTGAACATGGTGGTGCATGCCAATAATCTCAGCACTTGGGTGGCTGAGGCAGGAGGATTGATGCAAGTTCGAGACCAGCCTGGGCTACAAAAGTGAGCCCAAGGCCAGCCTGAACTGCATAGTGAGACCCTGTCTCAAAAAAGACAAAAAAAAAAAATTAAACACGATATTTCAGCTATCAAGATTAGACTAAGTAAATCATATCAACCTAAACATCAGTGGTTTAAGATTTATTGTAGTAAAATAGATAAGAAATATTATTATGAAAAGAAATCTATGTGAGAAAAATCCCATGATAAGAATTTTTTAATTTAATTTTTTTCTCCGCAAAAAGTGTAACTGTTCTGAAAAGAAATTTAGAATTGCAATTTGGAAGAACTAAAGGCAAAGGAAATATGACCCTCAAATTTGGAATCATATTTAATAAGCAAGAAACTATTATCTTATTCTCACCGAATATAGTCAAAATAGTCTTTGTGCTGGTTACGGTAAAAAACAGAGAATTTAAGCATACGTCCTGCAATCACTTCAGCCTTCTCCAGCAGCTGTGTTAGATGAACTTTTGAATAGTCTGAAAATTAAAAACAATCTATTAGCAAAATATTGCACCAAATGATCAGAAAAATTATCATGTCTACATTCTGTACTCTGTGTAACTACTATAAGGACAACAACATGTACTGTATCAATTATTGGGAATGTACTACTGACATGTTTTTGAAAATGTCACATTGTCATTTCTTATTAAAAGAAAAAAATATTGCACCAAAACACCAACCACATGTTTAATAAATTGGCAGTTATTAAAAACTCACTATTATGGAACAAATTGAAGTGAATAGAAAGCTGATTATAAATAAAACACATTGTTTTTGTACTCTACATTTTTCTTTCTACAAAATATTTTTCTTAGGGTTTAGAGTTGCTTTTTAGAATATACTGACATTTTTCAGTTCTTTGGAATTTAAAATATTTGAACAAATGTGTTCAGTAACTCCCCATAATACACTTAATGTACATCAGAACCTTACCAGCCTTTTTCCAATCAGTTGATAATCTGGATAAGAAGCTTATCATCTGCAAATATAGTAAAACTAGGAAGTAAAAGTAACAATGTTCATCTAATTTATTATATAAATATCAAAGGCTGACAAAATAGAATAACTTCCCAGTTTACTGAGGAAGATGTTTATTCTTGTCATATTTAATGATTTTGCCTGGCTTTCATATGGCCAGTAACCTCGAGACTAGCCCCGTGGCTCTGGTTATTGGCTTTGGGTTACAAAAGGCTTCTGAACATGTAATACAAATTCAAAGAAATCTAATATTTTGGTCAACTTCGTGCTTTGAAAAGAGTTTGAGAACTATTTAGTTTCTGATGCAGATCAAACTACTGCATCAGAAACTAAGGAAAAAATTTGGTCCATAAAGCTTACTAAAACTTTCCAAACAGACTAACCTGGATAAAATGCCCATGGGCAGCACGGCTTACCTCATTCACTGCTTCATGGCTTAAACAATATTTATTTAAATTAAAACATACAATGTACCAAACAATATGTGCAATTAGATGTGGGGATAAAAAATCAAGCTATATTATTCCTTTTAAAAAACTGACAATCTAAAAGAAATATACAAATAATAAAGGCATTATTATGGTGAGTATTGAGTATCTTCTATGTTATAAGCTGTTATAGAAGCAGATAAGCCTATAGTATCCTATTTTATTTCATTTTCAATACCTTATGCTTATTACCTCACAGTATGGGCTTAATAAATGCTGTGTGAATTAAATGTTCAGATTAAAAGGCAATTTATATAAAATAGCTTTTTCATAATGTTCGTTTGTTTTGTTTTTTTGGCGGGACTGTGGTTCAAACTCATGACCTTGCACTTGCCAGGGAGGTGCTTGTGCCACGGAGTTATTGCCCCAGCTCCACTTTTTCATAATTTATGGAGTCAAGGTAACAGATAAAGTTCCTTTTAGATTTTACCATGAAAATAAAAAGGCAAACTAATTTATAGAAAAGAATTGTGGTGTATTTAAAGGCTGATTGCACTTCATCATTTATTCAATAACTTCCTTAGAATTATGGGATGTATACCTATGACAGATATCTCTGATCTGGAGACTGTAGAACTCTCCCTTAAGCTAAAGAGGTAGTAGTATATCACACTCTTCTCTATGTCAAGTAGGCTTCAGCAGCTAAGATACAATGGGCAGATACCACGATATTACTTCATGCAATCCTAACAAAAATTGCATGTGTTATAGGTTGCTATGGTTTGGATCTGGAATGTCCCCCAAAAGCCTTGCATGTTGAGAAACTGGGCTTTGGGAAGGTGACGGGACAATGGAGGTGTATGTGCCGTTAGGAGGGGACTTCGTTAGAAGGAGCTCGGCACAGGGTGTGGCCAGGAAGGGCATCCCCTGCCCTCTCTCTTCCCTTCTCTCTCTGCTTCCTGGCAGCCATTACTTGTCCTGCTTTAAGTTGTGGAAGTCTATTATTTTGTCCCAGTAACAAGAAAGAAACTAAGACATAGGTTATTAAAAAATGCTTGAGATTTTTAATTTTTAATTTTTTTTTAATCTCTGCTTGAGATCAGAAATGCTTCGGATTTCAAAGTGTTTTGGATTTTGAAATATTTGCATATCCTTTTTAATACCTATGCATTTCCATTGCACAAATAAAATTCCTCCAAAATTCAAAAATATATTAATATGTCATACCACAGCTCAAAAAAGTCTCAAAGTTAAAAACACTTCAAATTTTGCATTTTCAGATTAGAGATCTTCAACCTGTTACAAAATGCCAAATGACTGTACCTGTGTTTTATATAGATCAAATTTCTGTGGTAGGACACAATTATTAGAATTACACTGATTACTAAACAATAATACTATATTTCACCTATTTCAGAAATGCATTTTTTCACATTTTAACATCTCCCACATTTGTCTAACAATAACATTTCACAGTTTAATTGGTACTAATTTTAGTGCTGATACATAAAAGGATGATCATTTAACTATAACTGAAGGCAAAGAAATAGGCTGCTACAGAGATACTAATTTTCTTGTAGTAAAACACTGAAATCTTAACTAAAGATATTTCAATAGCTAGCAATTTAATCATAAACAAAGATTGAAGATAAAATTACTATCACATCTATTTAACAGGTCCACAGAAGTTTTACACTGAGTTTGAGATTAACAAATCTAAACATGCACTAACTCTACAATAATGCAAGTATAAAGCTGTATAGGAGAAAAAGCTTATTTATCTAAAGGATGCTCCAGCTGGGGAAAGTTGCTTAGCAACTTGCGATAGATAAAGCAAGCTGCTTTGCTTTTCTCTTCTCATTTTTTTTTGAGACGGAGTTTTGCTATGTCATTTTAGGCTGGTCTTGAATTCACTTTGTAGCCCAGGCTGGCCTTGATCTCATCGCAGTCCTCTTGCCCCAGGGTCTCAGTGGTGGTATTATAGGTGTGCACCACCATGCCTGGCTAGCAAATTGCTTTACAGATAATTTTTCTGCAAGGTCTAGTGTGTTGAAACAGCCTCTCTCTAAATTATTATTTTTTTTATAGGAAATAGTTATCTGGATAAAGAGGAAGAGGCAAAGTCCCATTTTAAGAGACAAAAGGAGATCATGGCATGAATACTCAACTATGTGCTCAATACATGTGTACATTTTGAATAAATGAGTAAATAAATTATGAAGGAGCTGATTAGCAATATTTTCTAAAGGAAATACCAGTCATACATAAACATCAATATCTAAATATTAAATATAAACATCAGTAAAGATATAGTACACCTCATATTTCCCAATGGTAAGTAACTGTTAAGCTACTTGTAAATGAAGCAGAGACCTACAGAGGTATACAATATATCAATTTATTGATTTTATATATTTACTTTTTTTACAACATACAAATTTAGGAGAGATTTTCTGAAGCTCTTCTAGTACTCAGATGAAAAATCCAATAATACTTCTACTAGCTTACTGAGATCTGCCTCCAGGCACTGAAATTAGAGGCAGACACTGTGTTTCTGGTTTCCTCCCTTCAGTGTCTAGGAAAATGGTCAGATTTGAAGTAAAAGAATAAAAGAAAGTTCAAAATATGCTGAATATATACTTTTCAAACTTCATTAAATTTTAGTTCACTTTGGAAAAAAATGAAATTACATACAACAAAGAAGAGATTTTAAAAAAATTATTTGGTACAGGGACTCACTATGCAGCGTAGACTCATAGTGGTCCTCCTGCTTTCAGCCTCCCCAGTGCTGGGATTACAGACATGGGTCACCACACTTGGTCTCTGTGGCTGGCTCAGGGAGCCAGGGGTCAGAGACGGCATAGCCAAAGGAGAGATTTGATGTCACCACTCAAGCACTGTTGCTGAAAACCTCAATTCTCACAAATCACTGTAACATTGTTTATTCTGCTATACAGTGCTGATAAAAGGGGGGGGGGTGGGAGACCAATGGCTATGTTCCTATTCATCTTTTAACTACAAAAAGTTTTCAGTAATTAACTTTTTTTTAGTAATTAGATGAATAATTAACATTTTGTATTCGTACTCTGTTTTCTTACCTGCTGTACAGAATTCTATAATTTCACTCCATTCAGATACAACATAATCACCATCAACTTGTTTTGAGGCAGTCTGAACTGCTACTGTATATTCAGTTCTTGGGCTCAAAAACCAGTGTCCACGGACAGTCATAGGCAAGGGTACAGCTTTTGCCACCAATTTTGTTGGAACATCCTAAGAATGAAAAAAAGGAAGTAAAGAAGAAAAAGAATGCAAGCAAAAATGAATAAATAAACAAATAATGATTAAAAATGAATGGGGGAAAGGAAAGACAAAAACTGTAACTTTAATCAATTATAAGAAATGGAGAGGAACCTAAATTCCTGGACAACAACAGAAGTTTTCTGTTTAAGAACAGTTAACAATTATTATTAAATCACTTATCCTCCATGTCCAAAAACTATGGGTCTATGTGGTAAATATGCCTCTGGCCAGACAGCCAGAGCCAATGGCATAAATGTTTTTGGATCCCAATTTTTCTAATTTCTAGCATATTGATTTTCTCTGTATATTATATGCTTTTTAAAGTGTGACATTTTCATACTGATAAAATTTAAGGAAATTAGGAAATAGATACAGGGAAATAGAATAAGCATAAAAGAGAACATTCAATGGATTTAATATTAAAAATAGTTTCCGTGTAATGAATACAACCCAATGATTTTACTAGCAAGTTCGTTACTCATAATTCTGTTTGTGGAAGGGTACTTGTAAAATAAATATTTTAAAATAAATGAATCTTCTATATACAAATGTACGCAATACAGTCCTCACTTTTATTTAAGCATGGAGTTTATGTTTCAAGAAAAATCAAAATAATTAAAAGTGTAGCTGAACATACACTACATTTCGAATGATATTTGTTTTAGGTATTGAGGATTGAACTGAGGACCTTGCGTTTGCCAAGTAGGCACTTAGGCTGCTGGGCTATTTCCCTGACACTGGCATGGTATTTTAAATGTGAGTTAAGAAAGGCAGTCAAACCTTGAACTATCTTTATAACTCAGCAGTTTCCCATGGAATAAGTAAATCTAATTTCACACATGTTGAATTTTATATCTGTGTGACACTTACAATTTTACAATTTTTAAATATTTTTTAACAACCATGGCATATCATTGTCTTCTAAAATTTATAGAGGGATAGAGTTTTCAAAGTTCATTTTACTTCTTCCTAATGTCAAAAAGTCATTGAAGTCGTTAATACAACATTACTCTTTATTTTAAAGTCTCTTCATACTTAGAAACTTAAGATTAAACTAAATATAAGTATTTGCTGGATTTTTACCTTGTGTTTAAATTTATTGGAGTTCTTGTTCTCTTTCTTGTTGAGGTCAATGAAATAGTGTGTGATACGGTCCTTAGATTTTGAGTCCATTTCCCACAAAATCTTAAATGAGTCACATGTAATATTGCTTATTTTGATGTTATGTGGTACAGGGAGTTCTTCCATCTCTGCTATGCCACTATCTTGTGATTTGTTACCTGCCAGAAAACAATGCACAGAAAGTTAGCTTCCAATAAGTGAATTATTCCAGGTTGCAAAATCTTTAGGTTACAGTTTGTATATAGGCTCTTTTTAGTATAAAAAATTTATATTGCTCTCAATAGGAAAATATGCCTTGAGGAAATATTTCTATTTTTAGGTAGATAGCTATTTTTCTCAATTTTAATGATTAGATAATAGTTTATTTTATTTTTAAAAGAATTTTATTTTTTTTCTTGTTTCAGAACTTTTGTTTGTTTGTTTGTTTGTTTATTTTTATGGTCAGCTCAGCCTGCTCTGAGGGCAGGGCTGGCACAGCATGTGGTGCCGGGGATCGAACCGCGGTCCCAGCCGCCTAAGCTTTCCTAAGCAGGCGCTTTAGACCACTGAGCCATCCTGCCGGGCCCCTAGATAACAGTTTAGAAAACAGTGTTATATTCTACAATGCATATGCCTATTATGTTATTTTAAGTTGAATAAGATAATAGTGCAAGTTTAAATGGGAAAATGTATCTTTGATAAGTGTCAATATATTGAAACTGGTTTTTATGTAGCTGAATCAAATGCCAAATGGCTTTATTTTCTTCGTGATCTTAAATGAAAATTTTAGCTTCATACTAAGGCCTCATACAACTGTCACGGGGCAGCTTCTGGAGTCTGTGATTGACTCTTGATCCAATGCTGGGATTACAGGTGAGAGTGCTACACTCAGGCCCTGGGGTGGGCAATCTGCACTATAACATAAGGAGGGTTGGCTGCGGGAGCTGCAGCCCTTCCCTTGCTCTCAGATCTTCGATGCCACCTGAGCAGCTGCTGTGTCATGTGCCTTGCAGGCAGCTACTGAAACCTCCACTGTGAGCTAAATAAACTTTTCCTCCCTTCATTTTGGGTGCTCGGTAATTTGTCCCAGCAAGGAGAGAAAAGTAACTGAGATACTTTAGCGAAATGCCAATTTCTGAACTCGACTATCTACCAAAGTTGGGAAAGAGAAAAGCAAAAATATTCAAACATTACTAGATTTTGTTTTGAAAAATGTCACATGTCATGTGTTATTCTGAATCTTTAAAATATCAGTAATATGAATGAAAAACTTTCTGGGCTACCATAATGCAAGTTTCTGTATCTCATCTCCCATAGTTCTGTCCATTAAATTGCCCAATTTCACAACTGAGTGAAAAAAATTGAAATTTTTGTTTAGGATCATGAAGAAAATAAAGCCATTTGGCATTTGATTCAGCTACATAAAAACCAGCTTCAATTTATTGACACTATTGAAGATATGTTTTTGCATTTAAACTTCCACTATTATTTTATTCAACTTAAAATGACAAATAGGCATATGCATTGTAGAATATAACACTATTTTCTAAACTATTATCCAATCATTAAAATTTGAGAAAAATAGTTATCTATATAAAAATAGAAATGTTTCCTCTGGGTACATTTTCCTATTGAAAGCAATATAAATTTTTTATGTTACAATTTTTCATTTTCAAGCTACTTGTCATTGTTCCAGTTCTTAACAAAACTGCTAGATTACCTCATGAAGCTTTCTTTGAGTAGAGAAAATAGAAAATTTAAGTCCTATGAGTTTCCATACAACTTCCTTCCTCCTCTAGATTCTGAGGTAAGCGATGGAAAATAGTCATTATTTCTGTAGAAACTAATGGAGCAGTGATCTATGTGATCCTAACAGTCAACAACCAGTGACATCTTTGTTCTGTCAATCAAATATGCCTCTACATGTAAGTATTCATTTTACTTCACATGCTAAATGATTCTAACATCTGTGGCTGTGTTGTTGATTATTAATACTGAATGCAGAACAACTAAATGGATTCATACACTTATGTCTATCCAAAACACAAGAGTCGCTTTTGAAAACATTTCACAAGAAGTTTTTCTAACAACAGCAGTTATTGAAATGCAAGAAAACACGGCCAAATTATACTAATAATATTTTATATGTAGCTTTTCTCTCATTGAACTTAAATTGCCTTAAAGAATGACCATTGAAATATAGTTAACATACAATATCTTCTAAAATACATAATTTAGTGCTTTTTAGTAGATTCAGAGCCACACAGCCAGCCCCACAATCAATTATAAAATATACTTTTTAGTCCCCGACAAAGCCTTGTACACGCTGGCCATCCTTTTCCTCATCACACATACAGGACACCCTGCATGGGTCCCTTCCTTCAGCATGAGGCAGTCACTACTCTATCTTAATCTTCCTTCATAGATTGTCTTATTCTTGCACATTTCATGGCCACATCCCAGTCTTTTTATTTTTTATTTTGAGATAGGGTCTCTCCAGGTCAGTGAGTTAGTTGTCCAGGTGGGCTCCAAGTCATTCTCCTTCTGTGTCAAACTCACAGAGTGCTGGGATTACAAGTGACAAAATGACTTTATGAGAAAAAAAATGTGTCGTTTGATTTAAAGGAGTTCATAGATAAAAAGCTTAAAGTACAATTTCACCAAAATATATCTCCACTTACAAGAAGTTCATATGTGCCTCTCAAATAGATCAGGAAGGCAGCCTTTAAATACCTTTTAGCATCCACATATTTCGCCTAAGAACTACACATTGAAACTCTAATTGAAAGACTGGATCTATACTCATGAAAACATTTAAAGTGTACAAAAAAGTTGCTTAGTTCACTTCACATGTAGTGTCAAATACCTCAATTATTCATTTAAAAACAAGTATTATGGTATTACACATTTTTACACAACATATATTATACAAATGATCTATTCCTTAAGAAATTAAGTACTCAAATTTGCATATTTTTCTTTTATTCCTACTATATCTCTTAAAAAGTACAAAAGCTATACTAAACAAATGTTACTCATCATACTTATTTTTTATGTTAGGGCTATATTTGAGGATAGAAATCATTCAACATTTGTACATATATCATGTGTGTTTAACTGTGTGAGTATATAATGTACACATATAGCCATACAATTTTTACTAGATTTTTACTGAGATAAATTATGCAGCTATCAAAGTTCATAGCTAAATCTATTAAAATCTGAGATTTCTGAAATGTATATCATTATGAAAGATAAATCAAGCAAAAAGGTAATTTGTAAAAATTACTGTTCCAATATGATTAATTCAGAAAAGCAGTTTTATCCTGGATTAAAATCTTCATTTAATAAACTAGATAAGACTCTGGCAAGAACCCTACTAGTATATATTTCTATTCACTAAGTATCTCTAGGACTTGAGTACATTCTTTATACCAGTGCCCCGTACACCCATCAGTTTGTCGGGAAAATAATGTGTAAGTTTTCTTCCAGCAAATCTTCTCCAGAGTGCTATATTAACAGGCTAAATTTTTAGTTAGAATAATAAAGTAAATAACCCAGTTTAAATAAAGGTGTTTTAAGGTGATAAAGATAATTTTATTAATAATCCTTAAGCCAACTTTCTCAGAAATTATAGGCCTTAGGTTCACCTACTTCAATATCAGCAGCCAAGAGCATTTCATATCATATCTCTTATACTGCCTAAAGTTTTAGTGATTAAAAAAAGCTCAGGAAAGAACTGGTAGAGCTATAATATAGACCCTTTTTATTTTGAGACAGCATCTCACTAAGTTAGTAAGTTGCCCAAAACTGGCTGAAACTTGTGATCCTGTCTCAGATGACCAGACTACAAGTATTAAAAAAGTAACAGCCATAACCAACTTATATGTATATATTTGAAATAAATACATTGAAATAATTTCTACTATAAGTACTCCTCGTTAGAAGTAACTTAACTATATTATTTTAAACACAAAGCAATAAAACAAAATAATAATCACAACAAAAGCATTCCAACCCTTTTCTACAACCCTGAGTGGGAGAAATATTTTTTTTCAAAGGAAGAAAGGCTTAGTTATCTCAGTGTGTAGAAGCTTAAGCCCATATCAGCTGACTCCAAGGTACAGTGGATAGGGCAGAGAGATCACAGTTCAAGGCAGAATACAGTAAAAGCAACAAAAGAGGGGTGGCAAGCCTCTTCTCCACCTTATATTATATGCAGCAGAAGACAATATTCTTAGTGACAGCTCTGAATACTGTTGGAGCATTTAGAAAAAAAAAAACAGGAAAATAAATCCCTTTGTAATCTATACTAATTGTATGGTACCTCCCTACCCTGCTAGCACGTTGTAATTTAGGAAATGCTGATGTACAGTAGAAAGGAAATTCCAAACAGAGTTACTCTGCAGGCAGAGAGTATGAGAAGTCCATTTGTCTCAGTACTACTTAATTTTCAGAAGTGGCAGCAGAGGAGAGTGATGATAAGGAGAACTCAAAAATTTAAGTGACTTTTACAACAGTATTCCATGGATAAATCATGTAATAGATTTCTCAGTGCCAATGAAAATATAACTTTCATTGCTAAGAAACATTTTTCTATTTTCATTTTTATTTTAGCCATATCTTATGGAGGGGTTAGTTTGACTGATACTTTCTCAGAAGTACCATCTGACTTGAAGATATTTTAATTCAGCTTTATTAAAAGTAATTTTATTAGTCTTATTTTTTGTATTTTGTGTTTTTTTTTCTAAATGTTTTCTGTTAATACACATTTGCAGTACATGCAGTCGACAGTCATCTTGGGGAATGAATGGTCCATGTAGATACCACAGCTTGTCTGTCTTCTAAATCTCCTTTCCTGGCATTGCCAGTTCTGCCAGTAACCCACTACTATTATGGAATACTGGACTATTAAAAAATTATGTCTGTATTCTGTACTCTTAATAACTACTGTGAAGACAACAATATGCATTATATTAATTATTGAGGCTACACTACTAACATGTTTTCAAAATGTCTCATTGTTCTTATTAAAAGTAATTTTAAAAATTCCCCTTTCCCCCTTTCCTTTCCCGCCCCCTCCACCCTTCTTTCTCTAACTTCCCTATGTTTTTCATTCTCGTTGATATTCTTAATGCATATATATATATATATATATATATATATATATATATATATATATGATATGTCCACTAGTTGGGGTTATTAGCTTCCTTACTCAGCATATCTTTATTCTACTTATTTCTCCTTTCTCTCCTCCTTGCCCCTCCCCCATTCCCTTTGACTCCCTTCCCTGGTGCAAGAAGTCTGTTCCCCTTTCCCTTCTTTACACCCTTTATTATTCTCTTTGTACTATACTTTGCTCAAATGAATGGTGTCGTACAAGACTTAAGCTCATGCATCCAATTTATTTCCCTCAACATTACATTTTCCTACAAATGTCTCAAGTATGTCATTCTCTATAGCCAAGCAATATTCCCTTATACAAGAATACCACATTTTCTCTATCTCCAGTTTTTTGAGACTGGTCTATGCTGGCCTTAAATTCACGATCCTTCTGCCTTTGCCCCTTAAGATTATTGACATGCACCACCACACTTTTTCTTTTGGGGGGGTGTTAATCTGTGTATTTTCTAACAATATTCTTTTAAGACTAACTTTATATAGCTTATTACATCATGGCTAGTAGAGGTATGAATTATATGCCTACAGATTTACACATTCTTAGTATGGCCTTATGAAATCTAGTCATACATTTTATCTTTTCATTCAGCAGACTGGAAAACATTCAAACACAAAAAGCAATTATTTTGATTTTGGAGAACAAAAAGTCATGTTTTTTTGCAGCAACACTTACAATGAAATTAAAGAAATTATATTTTAACATTAAATGTAGAAATAAACAGAATAGAATCCTTTAAAATTATGTACTTTTGGCTTTATGAAGAAATAAATATTCTCTTCTTATCCTATTTTACAAGAGACACGGGATGAAAACTTCCCTATGGCTTGACACTAGTCTTAAGGACTGATACTTCAAAACAGTTTTGACATGTTCAATTGTCCTTTATGGATAAACTAAGATTCAGGAGACTAAAAGATGTGACTAGTCAAAGAGCAGGTAATCAAAAGAAACAAATGCCAATCTGTGATTTATCTCCTGGAAGCCCATGGATTTTTTTTTAAATCCTATCACATTCTCTTTCAGTTTGCTTTTATATTTGCTTTCTACTTTGAGTACTGTGTCATAGTCGACAATCAGAACAATGTGTAAGGGTGCCAGAGGTAAAGACCAAGGAAATTAACAGTCTGGGCAGCTCACAAGATATTCTGTGTACAGCCTAAACTGTGAAACAGTCCTTAATATCTATGGTACTCAACTGCATAATTTCACACAGTAATGGTTCAGTTAATTCATTAATTTGTAAAGTCCGAAATAAAATGAATGAATTTCTAATAAAAATGCATGTTAATCTATATCTCTGCTATATTTGTACCCTAGCACTTATTTAAGGCCATCTGTTAAGATCTGAAAAAATTTTCAACCCACAAATTTAGGTAAGATGTTATTGACACATAAATGTCAAACTGCCAAGTGTCATCAATATATAATATATCAAATTTAACCAATTAAAAGTCTTAAATAAATCAACTGCTTAATATCACGGTATCCTTTATATTTTTTTACAATATTGTATTGCTTATTTTTACAATTTTATTGTTTCTCTACATTACTCAGTGTTTCCCCATTACTTGAATAAGTGAATATGTGTAAATAAAGATTTGAAACCTTTACAACTTTGGATATCTAAATTCTCAAATTAAAAGCAGTTGGATTATGAAATTAGGTGCTGAACTAGAAAATAAACATAGGCCTGGAGAATAATGAAGAAAATTATGCTACCCTACACAAGAGAAGCAGGAATATTCTTACATATCACTCCAAAGGCACAAAGAACAGATTTTATTCAAGAAGAGATACACAAATTGTAGAGCTGAGCTAGGAAGATATCTGTGAGACAGGACAAAGCTAAGGAGTAATGCAATGAAACCCAAGTAGTTCTCAGAGCTAAGACAGAAAAAGAGGCAATGCAAATTTTTAAGTATCATCTTTCGGTAAGATAAACTGCATTAGTTTATCTTGATATGAATCCCTGAAATAGTTTCCTGTCCTGGCAGCGATACCATATATGAGTACATAGCTATTAGTCATGAAGTGCCTAAGGATGTGCCTACTAGTCAGACAGAGATGTGAATTTTAGCTGCGCCACATAGAGCTGCCTGACCATTAGTGAAGACTACATTACTCTAACTATATCATCCCTCATAGGGTCAAGAAGTATAAAATGAGGGCCGGCCAGATAGCTCAGCAGATTAAAGTGCCTGCTTAAGCAGACGCAGGGGCTGGGGTTCAATCCCCAGCGTGTTGTGCCGGCTCTGCCTCCCAGGCACACTGAGATGGTGATTGAGACTGGGCATGGTGGTGCACACCTGTAATTTCAGCACTTGGGAGGCTGAAAACAAGAGGATCACTATGAGTCCAGTCTATGTAGTGAGACACTGTAGAAGCTGTACTAAACAAAAAAAGTATAAAATGAGGTAATGCAAACATATAAACCATATCTACCATATGACACGCAATAAATGTTGGCTAATATAACATTACACTGATATAGCAGGCAACTCTCAATTTACTCTTTATCTTGGTCTAATGTTAATACACAGCGCCAGTCCTGCTCTAGGCATGCAGTGCCTGCCACTGAATCCGGGTATGGTGTCACATGCTGTAAGCCCTGCACTGGGGATGCTGAGACAGGAAGATCGCTATGAGCCCCAGCTATGTAGTGAAACCCTGTACCAAATAAACAAATACTGAAAAATAAAGAAATAAAATTAATGCACAGTTTCTCTAACTACAAAATGCCAGTGCTTTAATGACTGTTATTAAATCCCCCCAACTTGCTGAGTTAATAAGTGTCCATATATATTCAAGGCTTTAAGTAATCCATAAGAGACTAACTATACTTTCTAAATTTTGACTGTACATTTGAGTATAAACAATCTCTAAATTTAATCTTGGGGTTATAAGATGCTTCATCACTTTTTATTTTCTTTGAAACAAATTATGTTGCAGGCTGCATCTATAATCTGCCTTTAAGGTCACATTTAATTCTAGAGCTTGCCACGGTGTTTAGTGTAGTCTTTCATTCCATAGGCTTCCTCTTTCAGACAGGGTCTCACTATGCAGTTTAGGCTGGGCTTCAACTCACTATGTAGTACAGCCCAGGCTGACCTCAAACTCATAGCAATCCTCTTGCCTCAGCCTCCTGAGTGCTGGGGTTACAGGCATGTATCACCACACCCATCCACAGACCTCTAATTTTTATTTTTTTTTTTTTGAGATCTCTTTTTTTCTTTTTAAAATTACTTTTAACAAGAAATAACAATGTGCTAGTTTCAAAACATGTTAGTAGTACATTCCCAATAATTGATACAATGCATATTGTCCTTGCAGTAGTTAAGAGCACAGGATGAAGACATAATTTTTCTAATCATCACTGATATAAAAATTTCTTCTCATTGAACTAAGAGAAAGTAGTTGTATACATAGTTCAGTATTTCATAATCATAGTGGGTTATTGGCAGAACTGGCAATGTCAGAAATTGTTGGTTTAAGCCTTTTCCAACTCAACCTACTTTTAATGTAAAACCTAGTAAAACCTAGCTTTACTTTAAATACCTTATGGTTAAACTTTTCTGCTGGATATTTAAGGGCAAGTTAAAGCAAGACCTGTATAACAGAACATGTAACTTTTGTATCTCCCAAGGTCAGTCAAATCCTCTCAGGATTTACCTTGAAACCATGTACTGTGCTTTGTAGATCTGTTGTCAGTGTTAGCCATCAGGATGAGTCATGGTCATTGCTTTACCAGTTTGCTCTCTCTGAAAGCCTGAGACAATGTTTTCTCTCTAAGTGACTCTCATTAGGCACACTATACATCACCAATCCCTTTCCTCTATGGCCCCAAAATCTCCTTGAACAAAAAATTTGGGACACCACTGAGTTATTGGATGTTACAGTACAGGGTCTTTGATGTCCTGAGTCCTCACCGGCCTTGGCTAGGGCCAAAATATTGGCTATCCTTGTAGCCCTTCTTTTTCTCTAACTTTTGGTCTGTAAACTTACATTCTTAATCCTCCAGAAGAGAAGCTTACTGATACTATTATGAACAAAAAAGAGTATTACAAGAGTAAGAGACTACGAAAAATGTCATAGGATTGACCGGCTACAATTTTGTATATGCTTAGATTTCTAAATTTCTTTGTAAAAATGTGTAACTGCATTTATCACATTCTATAGGGATTTATTAGAATATCAATGATTGGTGGAAAATATTGATTCCAAGTTGAATCTAAGACATTTGATATTCAGAAAGAGAGTGATGTTAAGCTCAAGTACCCAATTTTTATTTTTAGACAATATATCACTTTACTTTAGCTCAATTTTATACAATCAACCCTTAAGCCCTCTTTCTGGATTAGCTCACCCTCATTTTCATGTTACAGCATTTCCTAATTATCTCTACATTTCCATGGTAAGTTTTCATTTAAATTGCTAATAAAGACTTTTTAAAAGCCTATTTTGTCAGTAACCATAGTATCTAAAAGGCATATCATCCCAATTTTGGATCTTAGAATCACCAATTATTCTATGATTATTGTTCTTGGATTTGTTTTAAAACCTAAATACCAGTACTTCTTTATTAAGAAAATTCTAATTCATTTTTCAAGGACATTTTATGAGGTACAGTGTTTTCTTTCACCAATGATCAAACAACATTTACTGACCTACCTGCAGGGGCTGGTGCGGCTTCTGAGTGCTATCTCACAGCTTCTCATCACTTAGGGGTACAAATGGAGGGTACAGAAATTCAACTGTCACTATTTTAGGGAAACATATAATGAATAATTTGACACATTAATGAAAACTTTTCTTCTCTGAAAAAGCTACGTACGTGATTGAAAGCAGAGAAAAATGACCATACTTGAACTCAAAAGTTCAAGATACCAAGGGTCAAAAAAGCTGAATGTAATTATGATACACATGAATTTTATAGCTGTCTGAGAAACCAAGAAAGCTTGCTCACACCTGTGGTGGTGATGCTTCGGATAGAGCACTGGATCCCCCAGGTCATGGACAAAACACGAGCAGGGGCTGCAGTGCTACAAGTAATACAAGACCAGCACTTCACACCTCCACCAAAAAGCTGGTCTTTCTTTGTCATTATCTGATGTCAAACTGCAAATTAACCTCTTTGATCAAGTTTAAATCAGATGGGATCAATACCCCTAAAACAACAAAACTTTTAAATGAGCAGCAAATGAAACAGTGGCACTTACTCAGTATCTCCCACGCAATTAAATTATTGAAACTATATGTACATGAGCCTTATAAAACAAATAAAACGTAGTGATTTTTGTCACCTCTCCTTATAAAAAACAGGAATAGCAATGACAAAATAAGTGTAATGTTTATTTAGATGCATTTCAAAGATGAGGTAAACTTGTCTTTATTTTGTCTCACTATTCAACAAGTGTGAAAAGGATCCAGCTAATAAAATTGAAAAAGGCTTTAATAAATGACAGAAACCTGTAACTAAAAAGAGACAATTTGGCATCATTAAAACACTAGTAAGAACACTTACTAGCCTAGGTTCTCCCCATATCTGGGCAAATTAAGGCTTAAAATGTTTCCCAGTTAACCACAATAGACAAAACTGAATGTCCTATTAGATCAAGGCCTGTTAGTAATACCACACATTTATTGAGCAATTATGCCAGAGAGGCAATACTCTGAGTGTTTTACATATGCTTTTAATTCCTATAAAATTTATGTATTAAACAATATTATCATTCTTATTCTAATAGGTGAAGAAATGAAGTACTAAGAGCTTATATGACTTGCTTAATTCCAAATACATAATGTAAAAGCCAAGATTTCAACCCAAGAAGTATGGTATTCAAGTGCATGTTCCTAATCACTGAATTATATACAGTGCTGGGATTACTTTCTCCTGTGACATTTAACTCTTCTTTAAGTAATTCCTCCTTAAATTGCGGGAACATCTTAATCACTTCCACTCTTTTTAGTAATATTCTGTTGTACTATCTCCTTAACAACTGACTATACCGTTTTGCCCTTTTACAGTATCAAATCCTCAACAAGGACACCTAGGGACAGTATTAAGTTAAATTATCTATGTTCTATTCTTTAAGTAAAAGATTGTTATGATAGCCTACCTTTCATCACAAAAGGGACTCTCTTGTTTCATTATCTTACTCAATAAACTCACCCTTGCCTATTGGAAATGTTCAACACTATATAAATGAACCACATAATGTTTTGCAAAATTTGGAGACTCATAAGCCTAGTGCTAACAAATGAATTGCTCTTACATTTAATTACTTAAAATTCGACAGTTTGCCATGAACTATCAGGTGGTGTTATTTATTTATTTTTGGCTCTCTGCAATTAAGTTCAGAATTATGTCAAAATGCAACACCCAGGGAAGCTCTCACTTAGTTACTTTTACAGTTTTCTATTACCCTTATGTACAAGAATACAAGTTTGAATAAAATAAATGTGTTTTTCAATGTTTCTAACCCTGAAAACAAACTGAAGTTTGTTTGGCTGATCCATTTGATATCTGGAACTAGACATTATTTACCTAGAACTTGTAGCTAAACAAATTTATAGGAAACGCTTCTCAGGTTAAGGACAGGTTACATCATTGAGACTCTATGTGGAGTCCCAAATGAGACAGAGCTTAGAAGTGTAGATGTCAAACAGAAAAAAAAAATCTAAATATCAGGAAGGGAGATATAATCCAGAATACAGAAGGACATGACAATCTACAAACTGTCTAAGTTCCATGGACAAGTGTACTAGGTAGTAAGAGGATGTAGTGTAATAGCTGGCAACAAAAATGAGTTCAGTTGATTAAGCTACAGCACCTAAGAGACTTAATAGCAAGATACTCAGTTCTATCCAGGAGAACCATGAAAGGCAAATTTATACATTGGACAAGATAAGAGGGTACAGATTCATACAAATATAAAAACATGGGGATCAAACTGCTAAAGACATCAGACACTTGATCAAAGAGGTCAAAATTAAAATTCAATCCCCAGCATGCAGTGCTGGCCCTGCCTCTAGGGAGTGCTGAGACAGAATCCCTATTTCAGGACAAATTAATATAAAAAAATCGGTTCATTTTATGGTTCACGGAATACTGATTAGGAGTCCTTTACAGTATCCTTTCTAATATCTACAATTATTCCAAAGATTAAATTTACATGATACTCAGTTCCTGAAAAGCTGTAATAATGATCAGACTAAGACCCATGATTTAACACAAATGTAAACCTTTCTGTAGCTTCTGTCACGTCAGAATTCAGGCTTTAACTATGACTATTCATTCCTTCAGCCTGACAAAAAAAGCTGAAGCAGAATTATATTTATGGCTTTCTCACACGATTCCACAATTCTGTAACATTTTGGTAACTCGCACATGATACTGTTCTTTTATCAGAGACAATACATTGTACTTCATGGTTTCTGACAAAATAGGTGACTATATTAAAGACTTCACGGAACAAAATCAAGAGTATTAACAATGTGAATAATTGAAAAAAAGGTGAGGAAAAAATCAATATTAAAAACAAAACAAAACAAAAAAACTCCTAGAGAAAATTCCATGGAAAATTCTGTGGAAAATTCTGTGGATCAACTACTTCCCTCTAGGTAACATATCCACCACATGCATAATTTTACATTTATGGACGATATCCTTGCAGATGGTCACTTGAGTGAAAAAGAGGAGTTACAGTAGTTTTATCAAGTAAAATGTTCATGAGGAACTGGAATGATTTTGTCTTACTTCAGTGAGCATCAGTTCTAATAAATATTTGAATTAACTGAAAATGATAACATGCACATGTCAATATTTGACTAAAAGCACGCCAGGCATGATATTCCCTACCAAGGCTGGTGGTAAAAGAAATAGAGATCAGATTAAAAGACAATGTTTGAGGCCCAGCCAGAAAGCTCAACGGACTAAAGCACCTGTGTAGGCAGAGCGCAGCGACTAGGGTTCAATCCCCAGCATGCAGTGCTGGCCCTGCCTCTAGGGAGAGCTGAGACAGTGATTAAGACTGGGCATGGTGGAACACTCCTGTAATCTCAGTGCTTCGGAGGCTGAAAAAAGCAGCATTAGAACAAGTCTGATCTGTATAGTGAGACCCTGTAGACCCTGTACTAAATACATTTTTAAAAAGAACAATGTTCAAAGATGATACCTAATTTAAATAAAAAAGATGGAAAGAGAAAGAAATGAACTTACATGGAGAGTCTGGTCCTTCTTTTTCTCCAGGTGGCATAAAAATGGACCCAAATTAAATTTGCACTAATCAATATATTTGAAGTCAATGATCATTTTTCTTCTCCTTTTATTATGAATACCAATTTGACTGACAGGAAAATTTTAAGCCTCAATCATAAAAACATCTGTTCACTGTCAGCTGTTAGTCATCAAATTTTCCATAGATTTTAAAGTCCAGGTCCCTAGCAAAATGAAACATTTTAAACTTACTATTTTCACATCCCAAAAGGCTACTGTATTTTAACTTTGATAACATAATCAGAATAGAGGAGACTGCAAATCATCACCAAGGAAAGGGAAAGTACATAATTCTAGCTCTACTATGGAGGCACAAAATATATTTATGGAAAAGCAGTTCATTTCATACGATGAAATTCTGGAACAAATGCACATGGATCATAGGGAGAAAAGAGTACAACAGATCATTCATCTGAGGTAGATTATTGGACAACAGTGACAGATGCCAAAACTAAGAGACAGGGAAGACTGGAGTAAGATTCTAACATCCAAAATTTGTTGAATGTGAATTTGGCTTTTAAACAGGGAAGACAGTTACTGAGAATCTACAATCAAAAAGGATTCTTCTAAAAGTAGGAATAAGCAGAAAACTCCAGAAATATGAAAACACAATCAGACATACAGATAACTGAAGCATACAGAACCCCACACAACATAAACCCGACTAAAAACACATCCAGACATATAATAGTCAAGATTCCAGGAACTCAGCAGAAGAATAATATAATAAAAGCTGCTAGAAAAAAGAAACAGATCACATTTAAAGGAAAACACATCAGAATAACAGCAGATTTCTCTACAGAAACCATGAAGTCAAGAAGAGTATGGAGCAGAGTGCTTCGAGTCCTCCATGAAAACAAATTTCAGCCCAGACTGCTATACCCAGAAAAACTCTCTTTCAAGTATGAGGGAGAAGTGAAATACTTCCATGACAAGGAACAACTAAAGAATTTCATGATATCAAAGCCAACCCTATACAGTATACTAAAAAATATTCTAGAGAGGGACCAAAACAACTCAAACTCAAGAAATGAGAACAGAAAGATCCCACCAAATACAGTACTCAAACAGGAGAAAAAGGGGTAAACAGTAGTAAATAAACATCATGTTAATCATAAGTCAACATATTTCAATTATAACCATCAATGTAAATGGACTCAATTCTCCAATTAAAAGAAATACACTGGCAGAGTGGATGAGGAAACAAAGCCCAACAATATGCTGTATACAAGAAATGCACTTAACTCATAAAGAAATTCATAGGCTAAAAGTTATTGGAAGACAATACTATATGCTGCAGCACCTCAAAAAAAAAAAAAAAAAAAAAAAAAAAAAAAAAAAAAAAAAAAAAAAAAAAAAAAAAAA
>PVJA010030091.1:0-26080 GCA_004027025.1 Myocastor coypus
ACCCTAATGGTTTTTAGTTCTTTGTAGATTCTAGATAGAAGACCTTTGTCTGAGTACTTGTTAGTTAAAATCTTTTCGAAATTTGTGGGTCGTCTTTTCACTTTGTTAGTGATTTCCTTTGACATGCAGAAACTTCTTAGCCGGAGGAGGTCCCAATTGTTGATGCTTTCAAGTGTTAAACGTGCAATTTGATTTCTGTGCATGAACTCTTTGCCTACTCTGATGTCTTCAAAATTTCCTCCCACTTTCTCTTCCAGGAGATTTAATGTTTCACTTTTAATATTTAGATCTTTAATCCATTTCGACTTTATTTTCGTGCATGGCGATAGACTAGGTCAAGATTTAGTTTTCGGCATGTAGAGAGCCAATTTTTCCAGCACCATTTGTTAAAGAGGCTGTCTTTCTTCCATGGAACAATTTTTGAATTTTAGGTTTTCATATTAGATATTCAGCCTACAACCGTAATTGTGCCAGTCCAATCCCATCTTTCCTTGCTGACTTACAGGTAATCAAGCCAGATAATGTTAATGCTCCTGACCTCTGCTGGGAAGGACTCCTGCCCCACTCCAGCCCACAGTGTTACTTCTCTTCACACTTACCTTGGCTCGCTGGCTCACCTCACTAGTATCCATCTGCTCATGCCACACCTGCTGAAGATCCGAGACCAGCAAGGCATAGCCCTGCTTGGTGATGTAAGCCTTGGCCAAGAGAGAGTTCTCAGTGAGCTGTAGCCATGCCCATGGCTGTAGCAACAGGCCTTGTTCCAGTTCCTCCATCTGCAGGAAAGGTCTAATTTAGCAAAGCATCTCTAGGACATCAGACCTGGGAGGGCATCACCCCAACAACTCTATAGCAACTAAGATCTTGTGAAAATCCTCTTTGATAACATAGATGGTGTGGACTCACAGTCTCCCCTTTAGCCAACCAGCTGAGCATCAATTTGGGTCACTCATTCTTTTTCTACATAAAGAGGAAATAAGCTGGGCGTGGTGGTACATGCCTGTAATCTGAGTTTGAGACCAGCCTGAGCTACAAAAGTGAGCTCAAGGCCAGCCTAAACTGCATAGCAAGACCATGTCTCAGAAAGACAAAAAGAGGAACTAAAGTATCTCTCTTGGCTGGGCATGTGGTGGTGCATGCCTATAATGCCAATGCTCTGGTAGGTTGAAACAAAAGGATTAGAAGTCTGAGCCCAGCCCAGGCATCTTACTGAGACTGGGCCTCAAAATAGAAAAATAAGAAAGAGAGTTTGGGATATAACTCAGTGTAACATCCCTAGATTTACCCTCTAGTAATAAGAGATGGAGGGAAGGGAGAAAGCAGAATGAGGTAGAAAACAGGAGGAGAGAGAATGGGGAGCAGGGAGGGAGAAAAGGAGGTCAGGACAGCATAGGACAGGTCAGGACAGAAGAAAAATTAATCTTTCTTCCACAGTTTTTAAGCCTTGGAATATATATTTTTTTCTTTATTTAGGACAGGGTTTACAAGGTCCTTAGGGTCTTGCTATATAGATCAGTCTCATAGTGATTCACCTGTTTTTAGGCTCCCCAGCATATAATAGGATTACAGTGTGCGCCTCCACGTCCAGTCTTAATAGCTGTCTTAGTGTGCCCCAGGAATGGGGCTGGCACGGTATGGATGGGGATCAAACCTGCTGCTGCACTCTGCCTAAGCAGGTGCTTTAGTCTGCTGAGCTATCTGGTTAGCTCTATTTTTGCTTTGTAATCATATAACAATGTGGAAACTCCTTGGTTCACCTTTATCATAATTCTAATAATTAAGTCAATGTTACCCTTATTAGAACTTTTAAAAGGCAAAGCAGGACCAGATGTGACTGCATGCCTACAATCCCAGCTCTAGGGAGGCTGAGGTAGGAGGATCACTGTGAATTGGAGGCCTGCCTGGGCCACAAAGTATCACTGTGAGTTGGAGGCCAACCTAGGCTAAGAAGTGAGTTTGTTCAAGGCCAGCAGGAACTGCATAGTGAGACTCTCTCAAAAACACAAATAGGAGAGACAAGAGAAGAATTTGAATTATTTCGCCACTATCTATAAAACAAAGCTCTGGAAGCTCTCAAGAATTTTTTTTTAATCTGGCATGGTAGTGCACACCTGTAATCCCAGCACCATGATACACTCAAGTAGGATTGAAAGTTCAAACTTGGCCTGGGCAATTTAGCAAAACTCTGTCTCAAAATATAAAATAGCAATGGCTGTAACATGGTGGAACACATCTTTAATCTTAGCTCCTTGGAATCTGAGACAAGCAGATTCCCACAAGGTTGAGGCCAATGTGGCTATATACTGAAATAAAGACAGCCCAAACTACATCTAAGACCATGTCTCAAAAATAACAACAAAGCCAGGTGTGGTGGTGCACACCTGTAATGCCAGTACTTGAAAGGCTAAGGCAGGAGGATCAATGTGAGTTGGAGGCCAGCCTGGGCTATAGAAGTGAGCTCAAGGCCAGCTTGAACTGCATAGCGAGACCCTGTCTCAAAAAGACAAAAAACAAAAAACAAAAAAACCCAAAACTGCACATACAACAGTGATCCCATAGACCATATGGCCTAGCGACATCTAGGCCACACTCTAGGTGCTCACATGCTGATAGTTCTCCTTTTGGCTGTCTTCCTTTGACAACTAAAAACACTGTGTCTCTGCTCATACTTAGGTGTATTAATGACACTGGTAAAATAACTTGTCTTGTCCCAAGTGGAGCTGATGCAACAACTTTATATTGTGCTAAAGCTAGCATGTTTACTTGAACTGGAACCTATACAATGATGAAACATCTCTATCTTACATGACATATGACTGTACACATGCAGCCACTTCTTGCTGCAGCCTCAAAACCTTGGTTTGGAGAGGGCATTTCCCACACACTGTTCCTACAGAGTAGAAGTGGCAGCTAGATCAGTCTTCCCTGGACAAGAGCTATTCACAGCCAAAGATCACAACTGTATCTGAAGCTGCCCAACTCTTTCATTTCTGTCAGGCACTCTCCAGGATGCACTGAGAGGTTTACCATTCTAGAACCTTTTCGGAAAGGTACCCTCAAATTGATGGTTTTTATTTAAAGAAAGAGGGTAGCTGAAAAAAAATTTTTTTTTCCCCAGAGAAAAATGGTGTGAAAATGTCTGAAAAGCCAAGTACTGTGGCTGACACCTGTAATCTCAGCATTCTGTGAGGCTGAGGCAAGAAATTCCCCAATTCATGACAACCCTGGGACACTTGGTGACTCTGCAATACTTTGTTTTAAAATAAAGAACAGGGATATGTAGTTCAACGTGAAGGTCCTGGGTTCAATGGCCAGTATGGGAAAACTGAAAGGGCCTGAAATATTCGGCACCAGACCCAGGTAGGTTGCTTGCACCACACGGGTCCGTTCTAAATCTGGGGCATTTAATTTCACTTTTTGTCCTTCAAGGCTGCCTTTAACATTCAAGTTAACCACATTTACCAGTTTAAGACTCCTGAATAAACCGGCACGCGAAGGGCAGCCGCAGGCAACCGCAGTCAACCGCAGACATGGAGTTCACCAAGAACTGGTGTTTGCAGCAAACGCCACCCCTAAGCCGCGGCCTCTCTCACGGTACTTCCCCCAACCCCCTGAAGAGGGCAACAGAGCCCCAGAGACTATCAGGCCAGGCCTTTCACCCCAGGGAGGGGTCAAAACTTCGGTCCCAAAACTACAGTCCACCCACGAGCCGCTCCCAGTGTCGTTTCCATCCGCCCTCCCTAGAAGAGCTTCGCCATCCGCCTTTCCACTTCTACAGTGTCGGCTGCACTGAGGGGTGGCTGGGGTGTAACCGAGACGACACAGCAGCACCACCACCCCCAGCAACCCACCGAGAAAGGCCACAGAAAAGTCCGCGAGCGCCGCACTCTCCGGCGGCAGACTGCGCACGCGCGGCCCCGCCCGCTTCGGGAGGTCGGCCAGCCCCAAAGCTCTGGCTGTGCGCGGCCCCTTCTAGGAGGAAACGTCCGTGCCGGCCCCAACTCGCCGGCTGCGCACAACTCCTCACTCCGCAGGCCCTAGTCCAGGTCACAAGCCCAACCCCACCTACCTTCAGCTGCTGAAAAAGTTCCCACCCTACCTCGCCACAGGCCCAGTCACCCGCGCTAACTGAAAGGCCTGGAGAGCGGGGCGGTCCCCCCACGAGGGCGGGGCCTTGGGCCTTAGGGGCGGGGCCCAGGCCTCTCGTAGGAGGAGCTTAGGCACCTAAGGGGCTAATTGAAGAACCCGGGGAGTAGGAAGCAGCCCTCCCGCAAGGTAGAAAAGAGGCCGGGCGGCCCGCTGGGAAGTTGAAGAATAGGGACGCTTGGGGGGTGGGGGGAGACACCTGACAAAGGAAAAAGAATACCAGACGAAATGGTGGGTGGAATTACTTAGGGTTGAATTTGTCCTATTTCTCTCTCTTCCCCTAAGGATCTAGCCTTTTCAGTGAGCGCCTTGAAGTTCCCTACATAATCTCTAGGATCCTTGTCACCTCTAGAGTCGCACCTCATTTCTCCCTCCGTGTGCTGCAGTTCTTATGATATGTCACTTCTGAGACTCAAAACCTCTCAACTCTTGTAGTGGATCCCTGAGTTTGAAATCTCCCCATCCATTTTCCCAAATCCCAAATCCTCCCTGGTCAAGGCCACCCTCAATGTCGTTACTTTCATTTCCCATTCTCCCCAGTCAGAATGAATCGATTCTTCCTCAGCTCTCACTGCATTATTTCCATCTTTATTACAGAATGCTTTCTGCAGTGCGTTTTACTCATTACATGGGGCTTTTAAAATCTTAAGTGGCTGGAAAGATAGGGATCTTGTCATATGCACATAAATAAATATATGTTAAGTGAGTACTATGGCTCAAGTGGCACTGATAGGTCCCAGGCAATAAAGCAACTCATCCTGTTGGGAATGGAATCTCTAAATGGGCCATAGTGTATTCATTCTCTCCCCTCCTCCCTCCCCATTTCCCCTCCCTCTCTGACAAAGTAGAGACTCTCCAGCAAGTGGCAAATTAGGGATAAACTAATGCGACAGAACTAGGACTCCTGGTGGTTACAGGGATCTAAGCTCCTCTCTGCTAGAGGGAGGGCAGGGCTCCCCTGAGCTAGGCAACAAGTCTACTGTCTCTCCTGGTTCAGGGGGCCCTCCTTCTTCATCCCCAGGGTCTTCAGGCAATGGGCAAAGGCAATGGAGAGGCCTAGGGATGCAGAAACACAGGTTCTGGATAGAGAAAGGAAGCTCATACTCTTGAACAGCCTTTTCCCTGGACTTCTGAGACTTTTGAACCTCTTGGGCAGTGAAAGAAGACAGCAGGCCTTGACCTAAGCCTCGCTCAATCCGTGTACCTGCAAAAGAGAGGTTAGTCAGTGTTTACTCTAAGGAATAATGACTTCCTGGCACTCCACCAGTCTGCTAGGAGCTGGCCTCAACTTACCAGAAATTGTGTTCTCTAGGAGGAAGCCCAAAAGTCCAGCCATGAATATGGGCTGTGCTAACAGTGAAAACAGCAATAAATCCAAGGGGCTCCAGCCTACAGGGGGTTGGGGCCAGGCAGAAAGGGAGCTCTGTTATTAACTAAAGCCAGAGAGTCTGTCCTTCCAGACCTAAACCCAAGTCTCAGACTAAAGACAGAGCTAAGCTGTTATCCTGTCTTCCTTACCTCTGTCCCACTACTCCCCATTACACTCAAACCCTTTCCCATAGGATCCCTTTTCAACCCTCTATCTTCTGAGTACCCATACATCCTCCTGATATGTTTTGTTCCACTTTACTTTTCTCTGACAAGTTTAATATTAAAAGCCCCAATTTAGCCTGACATGGTGACGCACACCTACAACATTAGCACTCTGAGAGACTGAGGCAGGAGGAGCCCAAGTGCAAGCCCAGACCAGGCAACTTACTCTGTGAGACACAATAAAAAGGGGTGGGGGTGTATTTTAGTGTGAAAGTCCTGGGTTCAATCCCTGTACCAATAAATATAAAAGTAAAATACCAAATTTATTTCCTCCTCAATATCTATGCTGTAGCAGGGTGTCTCTCAGTCTCAATATTATTGATGTTTTCAAATTCTTTATTCTAAGGGGTTGTTTTGTGCATTATAAGATATTTAGCAACATGTCTTTATTTACTAAGTGCTGATAACAATCCTCTCCTTTTTTTTTTTTTTTTTTTTTTTTTGGCAGGGAGGGGAGCACTCAGGTCTTTAAGACAAGACCTTGGTATGTTCAGGCTAGCCTCAAACTTGTAGTGATTCTACAACCTCAGCCTCTGGGTGATATAATTACAAGCATGTGCCCCTATCTGGATTTCTTCCCTATTTGTAACCCAAAAAAAGTGTCTTCAGACATTGCTAAATATCTCCTCCCATGAAAGGAAACATCACATCTAGTAGAAAACTGCTCTAAACAAACTAAGGTATTTGCTGCTCTCTGGAGGTATCCTATAACTTCTACAATACTTTTTTTTTTTTTTTTTTTTTTTTTTTTATGAGACTGGGGTTTAAACTCATGACTTTGCACTTGCCAGGCAGGCACTTGTGCCACAGAGCTATCTCCCCAGTCTACATTACATCTTTAAATGGCCCTTCCACCAAAAATCTTTAAATTTTTAGGTCGTTTGGTTTGTTTTTGTTTTTTGTGGTACTGGGGATTGAACTCAAGATCCTATGCTTGCCAGGCAGGCTTTTATTCTACTGAGCTGTCCCCCTCATCTATAGGTTGTTGTTTTGAAATGGCGGGGGTCTCCTTATGTAGTTCAGGCTGGTTTTGAATTCACTATGTAGCCCAGGATGACCTCAAACTCATAGGATATGCCTAGCTCGGCCTCCTGAGTGCTGGTAAATTTTATCCTTCTTAGATACCAGTTCCGAGCTATTAGATCACCTCAGCCAGAAGACATTTCTCTCATCAGTGAGCACTACCACTCTTTTGTTTCTCTGTTGCTGTTTCCTGCATACCTCATCTCTTTTCCTGGACTCCTGGACAGTGTCTCACACTAAAATGTACCCCCACCCCTTGTTATTGTTTGAGACAGTTGTTTCACAGAGTAAGTTGCCTGGTCTGGGCTTGCGCTTGGGCTCCTCCTGCCTCAGTCTGACTCAGAGTGCTAAGGCTGTAGATGTGCAGTAGTACTCAGAAGCTCCCTTACATTCCAAGTAACTAAATGCTGCTCAATAAACTTTTCTAAACAAATGATGTACTTACTTATATTAATACTTAGAGAAGGATGTAGCACCAAAAAGATGGAAGGCCTGAAGCCTTAACCCCTTGCTTTCCCACTACTGAGCACCTCCTCCTTCCCTCTCTACTCCACCCACCTGTGTTGAGTGGGACTGGGGCTTCCCGAAGCCACCTTGGCAGCAGCAGGGCCATGAAGATGGAGAAGCCCATAATGAAGACATTTCTCCCAGAGTCAATGTCAGTCAGATGGAAACTGGAGAACCCAGCAGATAGAACCACAGCTTGGGTCACCCCCAGCACCCCACCTGTCTCAAACAGAAGAAATCAAGGGTGTGGGGTATGGCACAGCACAGAGGACTGCAGGGAAGGCAGAGTGTGATATAGGAACAACCAACAGTTTGTTTCTGATTCCACCAGAAGCCCAGGAGCCCAGCCAAGAAGTCAAGATGCTGGCCTGAGAAAAGGAGGGCAGCTGACAATGTGTATATTCTTTCACCCAAGGAGGCCCTTTAGAGAGAAAGGATGCCTGTCTAACCACACAGACCCACCACATGGAGGTGGCAGATACTGCTGCAATACCAGTCTTGCCATACATCTACTCACCAAGCACAGGCAGTGGGATGGCAGTTAGGAGCTGCACCAGCCTGGGAGAGAACCCAAGACCAATGCAGAGCAGCCCTGTCAAGTGAGCCACTTGCCGAGACCCAACCTGTGTGAAGACAGAAAACACAGCCACCTCCCTGGGCTATTCCAGGTCTTTGCCTGGCTAGCTGCTTCTCATCCCTTGGATCCAACTTAAATGGCACTCTTCCAAGAAGCATGCCAGTCATCTATCTAAAAGTACTTCCTTTAATCATCTGCTGTCTCACTATTTTTGCTTTCTTAACAGCACGTAATCACTCTAAAATTACTTCTTTTCTTCTTTCTGTGAAGTCCCCAAGAAAGCAGGACTCCATCTGATTCATTCTTCCCTGGAACCCCCGCCTTGGCAGAGCACCTGATATGTCTCGTCTGGGGACCTGCTGTCTTTCCTAGTTTTTCTCACGACATCTGGGCACCTCCCCAAGCATGATTATTGATATGAACTGCCTGTCTGACTGCTGGGCATAGCTGGCAACCAACCAGTATGATGTCCCATCCCTCCTCTGCACCTCCATCCAGTTACCGGCCCTGACCCCAGGCCCCATACCTGGAAAAGGCTCACTGTGCCCACATTAGGGAAGCTGGATGCTGTGCCCAGAGGGCTCCCCAAAAGCCCAGCAAGCACACTGCCAAGCCCCTCCAGGCTCAGTCCTCGATTACAGGCATGTGGAGGTGGAGGAGGCCAATACAGCAACTGGCCACACAGGGCATAGCAGCCCAAGGAGCTGGTAGAGGCTGCCAGGGCCATGGACAGACCTGCAGCCAGAGCCCTGGGTGTCAACAAGGGCCAGTCCCACTCACCTGGGGAAGGAGAAAGAGCCATCTGAGATTGAGTCTGGCACTTCCTTCTGCCCTCAACGGCCTGTTTCACAAGAATACTAGATGCCCCCAGTACATTTGAAGATAACGACTTGGGACAAAAATCACACACCTATCCTATGCCTTTACCGTTGTCCACAGGAGTTTCTGAGTTCTGACCCTTACTTCTTTGTCCAGTCTATTTGCAACACTACCTCCCTTCCTCTAGAAATACTGGTCTTCTTTTAGGCCATGGACTTGCTGTACTCCCAGCTGCCACAGGACCTTGGTTGCATATACCATTTTCTCCACCTGAAATGCTCTTCTCTCCTGCCTCCTGTCCTCTAATCTCTCACATCTGATCTTAATGACTACTTTATTAGGAGCAATTTTCCAGCTTGTCCTGATGGCACACTCCTGAAATCCCAGCCTTCTGGGAGGCTGAGGAAGGAGGATCACAAGTTTGAACCCAATCTGAACAATTTAACTACTTAGCCTTGCTGGGGGCCAGCACCAGGGGCCCACAGTGGGCAAACACATGGCCAGGCACCCCCAGAAATCCCAGCATGCCCTGCAGCAGTCCAGACACCACCACTGCGCCTGTAAAAAAAAAAAAAAAAAAAAAAAAAAAAAAAAAAAAAAAAAAAAAAAAAAAAAAAAGCAACAACAAAAAACCCACCTATAACAGGATATAGCTCACTAGGTTTGATTCTCAGTCCTCCAAAACTCATTAACAATAATACATGAGTGAGCAAATTTCACATGCAATACCTCAAAAGCCATCTTTCCACGTAGACTACCTACTGAAATGCCTATGGGAATCAGTAACATAAACATGAAATGGAGGATCTGAAGTGAGCACCAGAGATACCTGTCTCTTAATACTGACCCCAAATAAAACACTTGTGGTAAGGTACCAGACTTGCTCCTCAGTTTGGCAATTCTTGTGTGCGCGCACGTGTGTGTGTGTGTGTGTGTGTGTGTGTGTGTGTGTGTGTGTGAGAGAGAGAGAGAGAGAGAGAGAGAGAGAGAGAGAGAGAGAGAGAGAGAGAGAAAGTCTCACTATGCAATTCAGGTTGGTCTTGAGGTCACTTTGTAAGCCAGGCTGGCCTCAAGTTCACAATAATCCTCCTGTCTCAGCCTTCCAAGTTCCTCTGTTTTAAAAAGCATGGGTTAAAGTCAGAAGTGAAATCCATTAAATCTATTGCATTTTGAGTTCAAAGAAATAGAAACCTTAGCCGGGCGTGGTGGTGCACGCCTGTAATCCCAGCACTTGGGAGGCTGAGGCACGAGGATCAGTGTGAGTTCAAGACCAGCCTGGGTTCCAAAAGTGCGTTCAAGGCCAGCCTGAACTGCATAGCTAGATGCTATCTCAAAAAGACAAAAAAAAAAAAAAAAAAAAAAAAAGAAAGAAAGAAAATAGAAACCTTGATTTGAAGGGGAAAACAAAAACAAAAACCCTACCTGGGTGAGGCAGCCAAAACCATGGTGCCTCAGCGGTGGCAGACAGCTGCAGAGGGACAACACTGAGACCCAGGGGGACAGCAATGATCCACACACAGGCCACAGGGATCAGTACCTGAGGGAGTTGGTCTGAGATGTAAAAGCACCCTCCCCCAGCACCTTAAGAGCCAGGCTTGGGGCAGAGCCAAAAATAGGGGGCTGGAGAGCATTCCATGCCATCCCTTCTAACCTCTAAAACCCAGACCCTCTCATACCGAGAGGAGCCGAAAAACAGGGGTGTGAATGTGAGCTGAAGAGGTTGAAGATGACCTCCAAGGGCATGGGGGTACCTGGCAGGAGCCCAGGTGCTGCGAACAGACCACCATGAGCAGGATTAACCTAGGGGAGAGAAGGAGCTTTCAGGCCAAGAGACAGCAGAGTCCTGAGCAATGGCGTTGGTTGTGGGAGGGCCCAGAACCCCCATGGCAGGTTTACAGGGACTCCCTGGATATAAGAGAAGTGTGAATGTCAGGGAGATTATATGAATCAAAGCAAAGCTTGGGTTCACAATCTAAAAAGTGTTATCCCTGCCCAGATGGCAGCTAAATCTAGCAGGACCAGTGCTCTGCCCTCCCCCATCTCACACACTCCACTGGGCATGTCCCATGCCTCAAAGGACTCACGTACAGGAAGGCCAGGCCCCAGTGAGCAGAGCAGAAATGGGCCACCTCCCTGTGGGCAGAAAGCCCTGCCACAAACAGGCTGGGGGCCAGCACCAGGGGCCCACAGTGGGCAAACACATGGCCAGGCACCCCCAGAAATCCCAGCATGCCCTGCAGCAGTCCAGACACCACCACTGCGCCTGATACCTGGTGGGGTAGGGGAGAGGATGGAAAGAAAACGTGTTCAAACTGACCTGAGCCTGGACTTCCTAAAGAATTCCAAGGACAGGTCTCTGCCTAACTTTTTCCCTCACAGCACTCACTCCGGGCATGTTGGAAACAAGAGCCTCCCCAAGCCCACACTGCCTGAAGCCTCCTGCTTCCCAGCTGCAGGTACTTGCCTCTCGGAGAGAAGTGTTCCAGAGCTCCCGACCATGGCAGCCAGGCTCCCTGCATGGGTGCACGGTGAGGGAGGCTGGGAGGAATTTGGGACATGGAGAGAAGATGGATAACCATTGCATTCCAGTCCTAGCTGTGCCCCACATGGCCCCAAGATGCCTACGGGGGCACCGGACACTTCCACCACTGCCCAACCTCAATCCTGCACCCCTTGCTGCCTGTATCCTCAGATAAGCACCCTAACCCTTTTCTGACTGCCCTTGCTCTATATTCACCATTTCTAGGTGTCTGGATGGCCATGGGCAGCTTCTGGCTGGTCAGCACCAGTGCAGGGATAAGGAATTCTAAGGATGGAGCCTGGACAAGAGGTAGCCTGTAGGAACAGAAGCCCCAGGAGGTCAGGAAACATGGGGCAGCCAGTGGGGCTCCCCAAGGGAGCTCTCCTTACCACTAGGAGCCTGCCCCTCTCTCCAAGGAGTGCTGCTCACCTGCTGCCAGTCCAGACTTGCAGGACAGTGGACAAACCACATGCAAAGAAACTAGAGGCCAGGAGCTGAGCAGGGGAGTAAGAGAGTGCTCCTGAGGGAAGACCGAAAAGCAGAAGCAGGTGGAAGGTACAGAGCAGGGAAGCCAGGACTAGGAAATGCTGTGGGTGGAAAAATGGAGGAGTGGTCTTTAGAAACAGGCAGAAATACCTATTTCTAGGTCACTCGTGCCACACGAACTCCCCCACAACATTCCCATCATCCAGCACCAACTCTTACACCTCTACCTCCTACCTGCAGAGCCAGAAGACAGCTGTGCCCCCAGGTGAGAGGCCCACACCGAGAGGCCCAAGAGTGGGAAGGGGGGTTGTGGAGAGCAGGCGGCAGTGGTAGAGCAGCCAGAGCATCCCGAGAGCCTACGGACAGCAGCGGGATGGGATGCAGAGGTCTGCTCATGCTGCCCTGCCTTTGTCCTCTCTTGGCTACTCTGGGCTGGCGTTAAGTGGAGAGAGTGAGGTCAGAGTTTGGGTGAAGTTAGCTGCCTGTAGTGGGGAAGGAATGGAGGTGTCAACGAAGCAGAGCAAGGGATGAAGGTTTGGGGGCAGGACGCAGCCCTTTCACCTTTGCCCAGCTCTTGTGCAAATTCCATCAGCCATTAACTGGGAGCTAAGTTCTTGACCCTCCTTCCAAGAATCTTTATCCAGATCCCCTGGTCTTAGACCAGGCTCTACAAAGTAAGAGAGATGGCAAGTGATCCTTATCAAAATAGCATGGAGGAGCCGGGCATGGTGGCTCATGCCTGCAATCCCAGCACTTGGGAGGCTGAGACAGGAGGATCAGTGTGAGTTCAAGACCAGCCTGGGCTACAAAAGTGAGCTCAAGGCCAACCTGAACTGTGAGACCCTGTCTCAAAAAAAGACAAAAAACCAAAACAAAAAAACCCAAAATAGCATGGAGGGATTTTGTAGATTATTCCCTCCCACTACCATGTAGAACTATCCTTGCCAGTCATAGTGATGTGGGCCTATAATCCCAGCACTTGGGAAGCTGAGGATTATTTGAGTTTGAAACCAGCCTGGGCTACAAAGTACGCTCAAGGCCTGCCTGACCTGCAAGCTGCAAGCAAGATCCTGTCTCAAAAAAAAAAAAAAAAAAAAAAAAAGGATCTTTATTACATCCACACTTCTCACTTCTCAACTCTTTCAGGACCCCTGCACCACTCTGAAAAGAAGCTCACGGATAATACACACCCTATATCCTGCCCACCAACAGTGACCAAACCACATGATGTATTCACTATAATGTAAAAGAGAAACAAAGGTAATTGTTTTTTGTTTGTTTGGTACCAGGAATTGATCTCAGGACCTTGTGCTTGCCAGGCAGGCACTCATGCTGCTGAGCTATATCTCCTGCAAAATAAAGGTAATTTATAATGATATATTAAGTGCTGGGTGTGGTAGTCACAACACTTGAGAGGCTTAGGATTGCTGCAAGGCTAGGATAGGGCTACATAGTGAGTTCAAGACTTGTCTGAATGTATCATACATACACACATACATATCTGAATGACATGTTACTTCAGTGAATGAAACCTTGGGCTCAAATAACAAAAGCCAACAGGAAGGCCATCCCTCACATGCATATGTACAATTGCAAAGGATATAAGCTACAGTGACAGCTAATAATGGTACTTTATTAGCAACCAGCAGTAGTGGCATTGGTGACTCAATCTGTCAAACCAGTAAGCAAAGCCTCATAAAGCATGGAACAAAACAAAGTACAATTTTAATTTACATATAAGTGCATTCCTACAAAACTCAGTCTTTTTCAAAATGCACAAAAAGTTTCATGCTTGCATGTAAAAAATCATTCCTGGCTCAACAGGATTTTCACATACATAAGCAGCTGGTCATTCAAATTTATCCTGAGAATTCTTCACAGATAGGGAAGCCTTGAGTATTTCAGGATGACTGGCAGTAGGCCCACGCTCAATAAATGCCAGTAGCATCCCCCCAAAAAATCCTTGCTCCAACCCAAAATGGCGTGCACATCTTGAAAATGTCCTCTAGGGGGCAATAACAACCCTGCTGTGGATGATCTCCATCGTCCAGTGGAAACAGCCTTGTCTGTTCTTTATTAATAAAGACTTGGCTTTCGCATCTTTCTTAAAACAGTGAGGCCACTGCCATGGGTCAGCCTGGTGAAGAGGTCAGTAGAGTGGTACCGTCCGGCCTGTGCTCAAGGAGTTTCAGAGTGTGCTTCTGGATCTGTGGGTTGGCCCTACAGAAAATGCAACAAACAAGGCCAACCCCAAGCATGGAAAAGTCGCCATTTGTGTCTTGCAGGAACCCAAGCTGAGCAGTGCCAGGGCCTCAAGGTGCTGGGACTAGGACCAAGGGAAAATTTGAAATGGGAGCCTATCACTACAAAAGAACTAGGAAGCTCTAAAATGGGGCTCAGAGAAAAAGCTTGCAAAAGGACAGAATGAGAAAGTGGGAAGGCGCAGAAGGCAGGTGTGAGAAGGAAAGATCAAGGGTCCCCACAAGGAAAAGCCGAGGCCATGCACTGAAACTGTTTATTGAAACCTTAGTTCTACAAAAGCATGAAAAACTCAGATACAAAGCGGTGGCTAGAAAAGCCTTTGAAGAGAACACCCAAAGAGGAACCAGAAGAGAGGGAAGCCTTGGAGCAGGATACAAAGAAGGTTGAAGGACAAAAGGTCAAAGTTAAAGGTCCTAGTAGTCTGTGCTTGGCTGCATTAGACTATGGTCAAGGGACAGGTATAGCAAAACTTTCCCAACACACCCATTTTACCCTCCTAACCCAGCCCTGTCAGTCCCTGGTTCTATTGCCTCAGAGACATCACACAGGACCGCATCAATACATGTTTCCTTCCTCTCTTTACCCTACAGCTTCTTCCACTTTTACCCTTCCATTCTAGAAAACTCAAAAGCAGAAGCCTAGAAGAGCCCCACAGATACAGGGATGGAACTTGTGTCATCTGTGACCTGTCCCTTGCACCCAATGAAGCTTCCCCTGGCACCATCACTCCCCTGGCAAATCAGCCGGCCCCTGAGGTCTAACAGATTGAATGTCCTTCTGCCCCACAACCCCTTAAGCACTTACCCAGGAGGACAGGGAACTAGCCAAGGACCCAAAAAAGACAGCAAGGATCTAAATCAAGCTTTCCTCTTCAAGGTTCTCAGAGACTCCCAAATCCTGTGACTACATACCTTGGAAATGTACCTAGCCTGGGAAAATGAAAGACTTGATGCGGGCCAGCTCCATCACACTAAAAAGAGAACACTGTTGGGGCTGGGGGAGCAGAGGGGCCATCCGACTCCAGGGCCAGGGTGGAGCCAGGCCATGAGTATGATACCTGGGGCTGGGAGGCCCAATGGGTACTGAATAGTTGGGGTGGTGGCAGGCGTGGCAGGTTGGGGCATCTCTCTGGAGCTTTTGGCAAAGGGGGCAGTTATGCAAAAGAGGGGGAAGGGAAGGAGGTTCTGGAGGAGGCAATGACAGGGGACTCAGTGAGGCCAGAAGGTTGTCCCAGAGTGAACGCAGCCCTGCATCAGATTCCACGCAGCTGGAGATGTTAGCAGATGGCAGACGCTGTGGCACTGGAGAAGGAATGCAGGGCTCCAAAAGGCCCTTAGAGGCCAAGCTGAGGTCAGGAGGACCAGGTGAGGGGCTGCAGGACAGCCCTAAAGACTGGTGTATCACAGCCACCGATGCCACAGCCAGGGCCACGCTGCTCACATATGCCATGGCTAACAGGCAGGACAGCTGCAGGAAAATAAGAAAACAGTAGGTTGCTAACTCACTGTAACACACACATTCCTCATATCTCAAAACCTGCACTCAAATTGGAGCTCTCTGTTGCCCCATGCCTCCCCTACCCATCTGCTCCCAAGTTCTATGTCCTGTCTACGTCTTTCAGGATCTGCTTTACAACCTCCCACCCCCACACACCAGCTGACTCAGGCCCTGTCCTTCCCAACTCCTCCTCACCTTTACCAGTCGCTGGCAGAGGGAGCCCAAGGCCAGTTGCCAGGCTGGCTGCTCCAGCAGCACACATAAGTCTGTGTAGGTATACCAGCCCCGCCGCCGTCCCTGCTGCTCAGCCACACTGTTGGGGGAGAAGAGGCAGAGCCTGCAATGCTCCTGCTGCCAGCTCAGTGGCACCTCACACCTCTCAGCACCCTGCAGAAAGCACTGGGAGACTTGCAGTGTCCAAGTGCCTAGGCTGCCGGCTGCTCCAAAGAGGTTGAACCCAATATCTATATTTTAAATAAACTGCCCCTACCCTCCCAAGAGAACAGGTGGGTTTGGGAACCACTATCTTGAATGATTTTTTTTCTTGTCTCCTCCTTCCCACCAGTTACATAGGCCCTTATCCCTAGCTCATATGATCTAGGCCACAGCGTATAAGTTCCTAGAGCTCTTTTTCTTGATTCTTAGAACATACCAGCTCTCCAGCCAGCTCAGCACCTCAAAGATCTCCCCAGGGTCAGTGTAGAGACGCCAATCCTGTGGATAAGAAGGAAGAGTACCAAACCCAACACAGATGTGCACCACAGTCACCTGAGAACAACAGCCACAGCAGCAGTGACATCCACCACCATGGCTGATACCTGGCACTTGCTACACACCAGGTACTATCCTAAGAGCTTTTCTGTATTAAGTCCAATAATCCAAAACCTACCTGGTTTCGTATCATACCCTCCATCAGGGCAAGAGAGGAAAACAATCTTGAGAATGGCCCATACCCAAAAAGAGAACAGAGCATATGGGTAGAGAAAGTTTAGCAGGAAATACTCCAAGCACGACATGATGGGACCTGACTCAGGGTACTCTATGAGACCCTGTGGGAGCACAGGAAAAGAGGAAATGCTCCACTCCTGGCCTCACCTCCTGGCAGTCCTAACAGGATAGGAAGGGAAGCCACTAACAACAAAGCATAGAAAAACAGACAAAAAGGAAAATGAAGAAACAACACAGAATGATAAAGTGAAGGTAAGGATGAACTGGTAAAACAGAACAAAGGAGAACAGCTACTTACCATGGCACTCAGGAAGCCCCTCTCCAAGGCATTGAGAGTGGGCACAGCCACACCCCCAGCAGCTCCCCACTCATCGTTGAAGACCTCCTCCTCCTCCCCTTCATCATAGAGGTACTTGCTGGCCACCATCTGCAAAGGAACCAAAAATGGCACTGGTAAAGCTCACATCAGGCTCCTGGCTCACCAGGGAGATGAAGGGGGGGGGGCTGCTTTACCATAGAGATCAGGAACAAGTCAGAAGATGATACATGCTGCAGATAATCTGGGTTTCGGTGCCGGAGCCGCTCAATGTACACCAGAGCTAGCATCATAGCACATGGGGAAATGCATGCCTCCCTGGGAGGTAGAAAGAACCCATAATTAAACCCAAGAGTCCTTTAGCTTTCACAGCTCTTGCAGTGTTCATCTTGTTTGTGCTTTCTCAGTGTTTATAGTGTATGTTTATGATACAAAATTAATAGGTGTGGCAAGTATACACATATGTATCAATTCTTAGTGCTTTTCACTTCTCCTCCCTTCTCTGCCTTTTCCCTTTGTCTTCTTTACAGAGACAACCAGTTCACCCCACTCTAGGGGTCACTGTCATCCTATCTCCTCAATTTCAGGCTCACCGGGACACATGAGCCACATATTTCTTCTGGAGCCGACGAATAGGGCTAGGGGCTGTCTTCTGGAGCAGTTCCACAGCAATATCTGCAAAGGACAGGTGAGCAAAATGAACCAACTCCTGCTAATCTCCAATAACTCCCAGTACTATCATCAAGGACTTAAGTCTGATCATGGCAGACAGAACCAGGCCAGCAAAATAGCTCAGCAGACTAAGTGCCTGCTTTGGCAAGTGCAGAGATCAGGGTTCAATCTCCATCCCGCATGCCAATAGTCAAGGCAGGATGGTGCATGCCTATGATTCCAGCACTGGCGAGGCTGAAAACAAGAGAATCACTGTACAAGAGAAAAACAAGAGAATCACAAGAGACCCTGTACCAAATACATATAAAATGAAAAATTAAACAAATAAAGACAGAACTATAGCAACAAAACAGACATCAAATTCTCCCCAGCAAAAACAAAAGCCCATTCCAAGTTTGAATATCAGCTCCTTCCAGCAGGAGCTTGTCCTTTGAAAATATCCACATTTGTCTTTTACTGATTGATGTCCATCTCAGATATAGCCACGTATTGTTTACTTGAAGATCACACAGTGAGTGTCCTTAGAAAACTGAAAGTTTCTGGAATACCAATTAAAACAAGAGGCTGGAAATGTAACTCAGTAGTGGGATACTTGCCTTGTATGTATCAGGCCTTAGGTTCAATCCCCAGCACCACAAAAACAAAAACAAACTCATATTAATTCATGAGCTGTTTTCTCATGAGAGCTAACAGAACGTGAAACACAGCCTGCATTCTTTTTCTTTTAAAGAACAATTATGTTCTAACTTTATTTCTGTTATGGCCGGCTCAGCCTGCCCTGGGGGTGGGGCTGGCACAGCATGTGGTGCTGGGGATAGAACTGCAGTCTCAGTAGTTGCCTAAGCAGGTACTTTAGACCACTGAGCTATCTGGCCGGCTCCATACAGCCTGCATTCTTGAACCAAGTACCATTAAGCTAGCTATGAAGTGCCAATGCAGCCCGGAAAGTAAGCCTGGAGGCACATGGGAGGCTGTGGACAACCCCATCCTTAAGCCTCTCACTTGCCCACTCACACACTTGCCTAACCTGCCACAGGGCTGGAAAGCTCATCCAGGGTGCAGTCTGCCTCCCAGTCCCAGCCATAGTACAACCGCCTTCGGATCCGGGCACTCAGTTTCTGGTGTCCTGGGAGGAACTGAAATAGGGCAAAAGGGTGGTGGAGGGTGAAGGGCAAGGAAGGATGCGATGGAGTCAGGCTCCTGGCTGGATGGCTCCGCCTGCTTAGCTGCCAGGGGCCCAAGCCCCACCCAGCCCCGAGTTCTCTAGATTGTTTGCCAAAGGCAGCTTGGTCTGTGTGGGGAGGAAGATACATTGCTCCCAACAAGGGCTTCCCGGAGAGGGTCTCCTAAAAGTCTCCCAGCATTGCCCTCCCTCCCTCTCTCTATCCACCCCGCGGTTCTGCTTCAAGGCCCATGCAGCCTGGGCCTCAAGTAGACACTGCCCCAGCGGCTGAAACCAAGGCCCGGGCAACACTATCAAGGGTGCCTGATACCTAGGAAAGGCCGAGAGTGGAGCGGCCAGGGCCAGGCACCAAAGGCCTGAAGGCTAGGGAATGGGGCGGGCTGCGTGCTCACCGTGAAGTCTTGGAAACCAGTGAGGGAGAAGGTGCCTTCTTCGTCCAGTAGGAGCCCGGCCAGGTCCATCGCGCCGCCAGCCACAGCCCTGCGAAGGTGGGGCAGGGAAGGAGTTTGTGAAGGCTCGCGGCTCCGTCCTCACTCGCCAGTTCACCTGCCCGCCTTCGTCCCGCCAAAGGCCACCGCCCTCGTAGCCCCCTCCCCTCGCGCCAGCTGCGGCAGGCGGGGCAGGCGGGCCCGTCTTCCTGTTCCGCCCAGAGCGCCCCGACGCAGGGCTCACCTCGCAAAGTGAGGCCACCGGCAGCCAGGCATGTACTTTGCCTGCGCCGCGTCCACCCCGCTTTTACAAGCCACGGGTGTGTGGCCGGCGACTCAGTGCCTGACAGGAAGTGCCCCCCGCCCGCTCCGGGCTCGGGAAGGGCGGCCCCGAACTCCTGGCCTCACGAGTGACAGCGCTGAGCCCCAAGGGCCCTTCTGAGAAACGGGTACAGCTCCTTGGGGAACTCATACTGGGCGTGATCAAGCCAGGCCGACCTTGTCGAATCAGTACATATGTTAATGTAAATAAAAGGAGAGGCAGTACAGCGAGTTACTTATAGTTTTCTTTTTTGAAGGGACATGTCGCACAGTTAGCAATTAAAATAAATAAAGCGTCCAAAAGAATCCACATGCAATCTACCCGTGGAGGAACTGTAAATCAAGGGAAAGGGAACCTTGTATTTTTCAGTAGCTTGGCATTCAAAATCACATTCAAGACATACTGTTTGGCCTGGCCACTAAAACAAGTCCATAATCACAAGGGAATTTGAGGCCACAAGACAGATGTTACCCTGTTCCTAGTATCTGAGAATTTCTTTTGCGCAGTTACTATGTAGCTCTGGTTGACCTCGAACTCACGGGGATCCTTCTAAACCAGATGAGTTTTAGGATTACCATCGGGCACTAGTACGCCGGGTTCCTAGAGTAAGCAGCGCTTAAACAAGGCTTTATCTTCAAACTCCTTTCTCGCCTCCGACCTCACGTTAGAGGACTGGGGAGGAAGGGGCGCTGATGCGTCAAGGGGCGGAAGAGATGCCTCAAAAGAGGAAGAAGCAACTTTTCTAGGCGGATAAAGCTGTTTTCGAGTTTGTCAGTCACGCGCGCTGGTGTTTGTTTACACGCTGAGGTGGACCCGAGTGTCAGGGTTGAGTAACGCGACGGCCGCCGCCCTCTCCGAGTAGTTGTAAATCCTACCCCGGGACACTGGAAGGCCACTTCCTGCCCCTTCGGTCGCGGTCACACCGGGGTCACGGGCCAGCAAAGGCGCTGTACCTACCCTAACATAAGCACTGGGGGAAAAAGGGGCTACACATCCCAGGCCTGGACCAAAGTCACGGTTCCAACAAGCCAAAACACCCACCTGAGTAGGTGTGGAGGTCACGCGGCTTTCTAGGCGCAGGCGCGAGCCGCCCCATCCGGGCTGTTAGGCCGCGTCACGTGACAGCCTGGGCGCTGCGTCGTCACGTGACGCGCCGCCGCAGCCTCAGCACTCCTCGGCGTGCGCCCCCTTCCGCCTGACGCGCCCCCGGCGGCGGCCGTGCAGCCCTGGCTCCTTGCGGGCTCGGGCGGCGGCTGCGGCGCGGCTATGGCAAGCAGCGGTGGTAACACCGGCGTGAGTGGGGGTGCGGCGTTGGGCCTGGGGCTCGGCCTGAGCCTCGGTATGGGGGAGACCGCCGGTGAGGCGGAAGACGAGGCAGCCACGGCCGAGGCGGTGAGCCGCTTGGCCACGGCGCTGTGGCTGCGGCTCCGCGGTTGGGAGGCAGTGCTGGCGGCAGCGCAGCGGCTGCTGGTGTGGGAGAAGCCGCTGCACAGCCTAGTCACGGCGGCCGCGATCAACGGCCTCTTCTGGTAACGGCCGCGGAGGAGGGGGCGGGGCCGGGCTGCGCGGGAGAGCGGGGGTGGACGGAGCGGGGCGCGCGGGTAGCCTCCCGGGTTGTCACTTGGCCTGCGAGAATGACCCATCCATTAGCTTATGACGAATGCCCAGGTTACCCCATCCCTCTACTTGGGCTAGAGGAGTTAGGCCTGGAGCTTCTATTCCCTCATCGGTGAGCGCTTTTGCCTCGCACCCACTTTCCACTGAGATTCGTGTGTCTCCCTAAGGCTGCTGTCTTCATCGTCTTTTCGGCCAATCTTCCTTCTCAGCGTCTCAATTTTGGCCTATTTTCTTTTGGATCTCTGGCACCCTCGCTTCCTCCCTGATGTCTCAGGTGAGTCTTTTTGGTTCGGCAAGTACTCTTGTGTTCCTGGTGAGTCAGGTTGAGCAGTGAGGGTAGTGTGCAGAAGACCAGTTGCCTCCCGGCCCGCTTCCCACCCCATCACCCTGTTTTAAGAAATTACCTAAAACAAGAATCCATTTCCCAAATTGAACGCTCATGTGTCAGGCAAGAATGAAGAGTCTGCATCCAGACTGCATAGGTTCCATGCCTTGCTATGCAATGCTTTCCGTGTGTGTGTCTGTCTGTCTGTAACAGAGAGTGAGAGATCTTGTGAGCACTCTGTGTGTACCTCAGCTTTCTTAGCTTTAAAACAGATGGAGAAGGCTGGGGAGAGAGCTCAGTAGAATAAGCGCTTGCCTGGCAAGCATAAGGGCCTGAGTTCAATCCCTGGTTGGGGGGGGATAGAAATGTAGTTCATGGAGATGTAAAGATTACGTGTATGAACACATGTGGGGCAGTTATGTTACTGCTGTCTTGATCATGAGAGTTATACAAATATTCAGCATTTTTGTTTCCGTTGTATTAATGTGTAGTTTGCAGAAACTAGATATAAGACTGAAGTTCTTCTGAAACAGGCTGGGGACTGGGGAGACAGCTCAGTGGCATAAGCACCTGCCTGGAAAGTATATGAAGTCCTGAGTTTGATCCCCAGTACCAAAAGAAAAAAAAAATGACCAGCAGGCTGGGTACAGGGGTGCATGCATGTAATCTTAGCTGCTAGGGAGGCTGAGGCAGGAGGATTGCAAGTTTGAGGCAGGTCAAGCCAGAAGGACCCTGTCTCAAAATTTTTAAAAAGCCCAATTCTTGGTATAATTTGGAATACGGAAGGAAAAAAAGGAAACATAGAAACAACATGGAATACTCCAGTTGATATCTGAAGAAAGTATTGTATGACTGTGGAGGAACAGCAACTATTTCTGCCCTGGGGAAAGTCTCCCAGTACCCTTCTCCCTTAATAATTTGTTTTTCTCCACTCTCTGTAGCATCATCCCCTGAGGAGCCACACTCTGACAGGTGAGTATCAACCCTGTCTTGAAGATGGATGCCCAAATATAATTTTGCTGACTGGTGCAATTTCAGCACCGAGAAGGGCAACAGTGCAGCTTCTGTAGGCACAGGTCCTAGCTTAGTGAAGGGAGTGGGCACAACCCAGAGAGGTTTTTTGGTCCTAGGTACCTGTGTAGATATTTATGTGCCCTTCTTTTGAGGCAGATGGTTGGGTGCCCTAGGCTTTTGCTTTGCAGGACCAGGATGTCTTCCTTGGGGAGGTGGAGTTTTCTATTTTAGACTCATGATCAGCAATCTCAGAGGAATTTGAGTGCCTAGGAAGCTGGTGTCTGAGGCCTCCAGGGGTTATGTCCTGTCTCCCCAGTGAGGGTGCGGGGTCAGGCGCCCAGCCGCACCTGCTGAGTGTGCCCGAGTTGTGCAGATACCTGGCTGAGAGCTGGCTCACCTTCCAGATTCACCTGCAAGAGCTGCTCCAGTACAAGAGGCAGAATCCAGCTCAGGTAAGCTTCCCACGTCCCACAATAGATCTTGGAGATACAGTTCCTGGAGGGTTAGAGGGAGCAGTATTGTGAGCAGGGTGTACTGTATATTTCTTCTATTGGAAGTGCAGGGCATCGTCTTGATGTGACTAAATTCCTAGAGAAATGTCTCAACCAGTTGAGCAGTTTTTTACTTCTTTTGTTCTTTCCTACAGTTCTGTGCTCGAGTCTGCTCTGGGTGTGCTGTGCTGGCAGTGCTGGGACACTATGTTCCAGGGATTATGATTTCCTACATTGTCTGTGAGTAGAGTCTAGTCTTGAACTTCCCAAGTCTCTCTGTTTTTCTGTTTCCTAGACTGACCTGGAGGGAGGACCGTGTTTGTCTGTACAGTTACCGTCTTGTGGAGATCTCTAGGGCTGCTGTAGTACACTCTTGCTAACAGTAGAAGGATCAGACCAGAAGAGGACAATAGATATAGGGGAAGGAAAGGGTAGCACTGCCTTGGAAAAGGACTGTAGCCCTTCTTTAGGGGCCAGTTGAATGAGGACTCTTAGGAAATTGGTACAGAGATCTCTGAGCAGATTTTCTAACCCACAGTGCTGAGTATCCTGCTGTGGCCCCTCGTGGTTTATCATGAGCTGATTCAGAGAATGTACACGCGCCTCGAGCCCTTGCTCATGCAGTTGGACTACAGCATGAAGGCGGAAGCTGATGCCCTGCATCACAAACACGACAAGAGGAGTAAGGGTCTCTCTTAACATGAAAGAGGGAAAGTGAGGGAGGCCCTTGCCTTATTGCTCATGACCTGCCCTGGCATTTAGGTAATCTCTGTTCATTGGCCTTGTCTTTGTTTGGTCACTGCCTTACTGCTCTTCTCTAGAGCGACAAGGGAAGAGCGCACCCCCAGGAGGTGATGAGCCACTGGCAGAAACAGAGAGTGAAAGTGAGGCAGAGCTGGCTGGCTTCTCACCAGTGGTGAGGTTCAGGGGAGATGGGGGGTGGTGACAAGTGGACTTGGGCATGTACATCTGTCTGTTTTAGAGCTGCTTCCTTTCAAAGGAATAGAGCTAGATGATGGGACTAGGTTACTCTAATCCCTTTATCTGTTGTGTTCCTTCTGGTTCTTCTGCAGGTGGATGTGAAGAAAACAGCACTAGCTTTGGCCATTACTGACTCAGAGTTGTCAGACGAAGAAGCTTCTATCTTGGAGAGTGGTGGTTTCTCTGTATCTCGGGCTACAACTCCACAATTGACAGATGTCTCTGAGGGTATGGGGAATTCTTCACTCCTCCTGGTCTCCCTGCTCCCTTTTGGTAGAGTGTGCTGGTTATGCTTTCTGACTCCCATTTCCTCTGGGGAACTGACCTATCCATAAAGCTTGTCACATCCTAAGTTCTCATCTGTGAACTTACTGGTTGTTGTGGGGCATCAAAGCAGCAGGCCCCTTTCCTGACTTTGTCCTCTCTGCAGATTTGGACCAGCAGAGCCTACCAAGTGAGCCAGAGGAGGCCCTGGGCCGGGAGCTGGGGGAGGCAGAAGAGACAGAGCTTGCACCCCCTGACCCTGAAGATCTGCTAGGGCCCCCTCAGACCCTCTCAAGGCAGACTCTGGACTCAGAGGAAGAAGAGGAAAATGTGGCAGCCAAGGAAACTTTGCTTCAGCTCTCATCTCCTCTGCACTTTGTGAACACACACTTCAATGGGGCAGGGAGCCCCCAGGAGGGAGTGAAATGCTCCCCTGGAGGACCACTGGAGCCACTGAGCCCAGAGGCAGTGAGTGGTGACCTCACAGGTCCACCTAGCATCCTGACAACCCCATTTTGCCATGCCGAAAGTGACCCAGTCCCCTTCCCCTCCCCCTCTGTGCTCCCACCTATTCCCCAGGACTTGCCCCAGCCCCTGCCTGCCCCTGAGGAAGAAGAGGCACTCGCCACTGAGGACTTTGAGTTGCTGGATCAGGGGGAGCTGGAGCAGCTGAATGCAGAGCTGGGCTTGGGACCAGAGACACCCCCAAAGCCACCTGATGCTCCAGCCCCTCCTCCCCTGGGGCCAGATGCCCATTCCCTGGTACAGCCAGACCAAGAGGCCGAGGCTGTGGTGGAGCCATGAGCCATGAGAAGGAACTGCAGGCAGAGTAAGGCTTTCTAGCTAGAGCTGTCACTGTCTCCTTTCCCTACCACTGTGGGGAGGGACACGGGTGGGGAGGCCAGCTGTCAGACAGTAGCCCACCCACCCTCTGCCTGCTTTCTTAGGCCTGGTGCGATTCCCTGTGCCTAGGACCGGTTTTGAGTTTGTAAATAATTTTCCATGTGAACAGGGCTAGGGAAGTCCTTCCCACAGCCTCTACTTGCCTCTTCACCTCATCTCTCTCCTCATTCCACTATGTCCTAATCTCTGCTGGTCTGGCCCTTTCTTTTTCTTCCTATCCTCAGGGACCTGTGCTGCTCTGCCCTCATGTCCCACTTGGTTGGTTAGTTGAGGCACTTTATAATTTTTCTCTCTTGTCCTATGTTCCTCTTGGCTTTATTTTCTTGCTGTGTCCTGTCCTTAGCAGTGTAACTACCCTTTGCCAGCTTTTCCTTCCCCCATGTACACTGGCCAAGCTTTAGGGCAGCTCTTGGTCTGGGAAGTAAAGAATAAAGCCCTAGTGGTGGATGGGCAGGCCAGTAGTGCCCCACACAAGTCACTGTAGCCTCAGTAACTTGCACTGTATCCTGTCCCTAGTTCAGCCCTTTCTCAATGCAGGAGAGCAGGTTCCATGGCATGTGCCAGCACTGGGTGCTGTCTTAGGGAAAAGGAAGGAAGGAGACCTGTTTTTCTGAGTCATGGGTAGAAGCCCTTTCTAGGGTCAGGAAGTGGATAGTTACATCTGTGTGTCAGGTGGAAAAATAAAGTGTCAATTGGCTAGAACTGGTGCCTGCCTGCCTCACTGCTGCCCACACTGCGCACTGCCTCATCCTCACCCTTGCCTCTTTTGCCCCACTCTTGGTCCTGGCTGTTGAGTAAAGCCAGAAGCAAGGATTGTCCTGCCAACCCTAATTGCCCCTCAGCTGTCTTCAGAGATTGTGTGGTATATTTAGTGAGATAGCATGTGTGAATAAAGTATATGCAGCAGGAAACTACCTTGTCTTCCCAGTCAATAGAAACTTGGAGGCTAATTGTTTTCTGCCATATTGCTAACACTCATCCTTGATTGATGTGTGCCAGACAGGCCAAGTAAACAATGGAAAACCTATGTGTACTTGATTAGAACTTTGTGCCAGAGAACACAAAACAGTGTGCCTAAAATGTGCCTTACCATGTTCTACATGATTATTTTTCATGTTTTTCTTTCACAAATTTTTTTTTTTTTTTTTTTTTTTTTTTTTTTTTTTTTTTTTTTTTTTTTTTTTT
>PVJA010030092.1:0-26147 GCA_004027025.1 Myocastor coypus
CAAAAACACATATTTGAAATATGCCCTATTCAATAACCACTGCACAGAACTCATTAGGAATGAGTACAGGTATCTGTGGATAGAAAGTCCTTGCTATTTCTGCTGCTTACTAATGAAAATGGCTGGCACTGCACTAGATTTGGGTGCTGAGAGAGTAAACTAAATGTTCTGCTTTGCATTGTCACTTTGGAAAAACAAAACTTAGAAATTTCGCAAGGTACTTAGGAGAGTCAAGTTTCCATAGGAATATCTTCTCTATAAACAATGTTAAATTGTTTTATTTATTTATTTTATATTATTACTCTTAGTGAGAAATAACAATACAATAGTTTCAAAATATGTTAGTAGTATACTGGCAATAATTGACACATTGCATATTGTTGTCCTTATAGTAGTTATACAGAGCACAGGGTTTAGACATGATAACTTTTCTAATCAATATTGGTAAGGAAAGAAAAAAAGAAAAAAATTCTTTTCTTTGTCTGAGAAGAAGTAGTTGCATACATAGTCCAATGTTCCATAATTGCATTGGGTTACCAGTGAAACAGGCAATGTTGGAGGGTGTTGAGTTAAGCTTCTTACAGCTCATCATACTAATCTAGCTCTGTGTTTTATCTTCATAATTAAGCTTTTCTGCTGGGTGATCAAGGGCAAGTTAAAGCAAGACGTGTATAACAAAACATTCATCTTTTATATCTTCCAAGGTCAAATCCCCTCGAGATTAACTTTGGAACCATGTACAGTGCTTTGTAGAATTGTTGTCAGTGTAAGGCGTCAGGATGAGTCATGGCCATTGCTTGACCAGCTTACTTTCTGTGAAAGCCTAAGAGAATGTTTTTTCTCTAGGTGACACTCCTTAGACACACTACACTTCATTTATCCCTTTCCTCTGAGGTCCCATAATATCCTTGACCAGAAAATTTGGGACACCACTGAGTTATAGGATGTTAGAGCATAGTTTCTCTTATGTCCTGACTCCTCACAGACCTTGAAGAGCTAGGGCTAAAATGTTGGCTAGCCTCGTAGCCTTCTTTTTCTCCAATTTTTCATCTGTTAATTTACAATCTCAGCCCTCCAATAGAGAAGCTTCGTGTTACTATTACTCTATAACATAGGTAATTGATCTTAACATCACTGTTTTTCTGAATATCAAGCATCTTAGACTTATATTAAAATTGGTATTTTTTTCTCAATCATTAATATTCTACTAAATCTCAACAGAATGCAATCAAAGAAGTTACATATTTTTATGCAGACATTAACAAATCCAAGGATGTACAGAATTGTAGCCTGTAAAGCCTATGGCAATTTGCCTAGTCTCTTACTCTCAATCAATACCATTTTTTGTTTTTTTGTTAGCCAACCATTTACTTGAGAGAGACTATAACAGTAACTGAGTTTACATTAGAAGCAGTACACATCTAAAAGACCAGAATGACAGGCATTTCAAGCATAGTTTTAGTGTTGCACGTTGCTATAATCAATGTGAAAAGCCTTTTGAAGGTTCTTAGGACCAATATCTGATTCATCCTGTGTACATATGTGCATGGTTTTGCTCCTGCTGTATTTCCTCTTTTCTGCTACCAGTCACTTTATTGTTTAATCCATAAGTCTTTGATTTCCATTCAGCTGTGTTATGTCTTTCTGTTTTTATTTCTTCATTTGAGTTCTTACACTAGGGAGACTATATGACATTTATACATGTAGGTCTGGTTGATTTCATTTATGAGTATATGTTTAATATATATCCATTTATATATGAAGTCTTCTAGTTTATCATTCTTTATAGTGGAGTAATATTTCATTGTATAAAAATACCACATTGTTTTCAACCATTCTTCAAATGATGGGCATTTTGGTTGTCTCCAAGATTTGGGTATTACAAATTGGGCTGCTATAAACATAGGTGCACATATATTGCTATGGTATGATGTTTTCAGTTCTTCTGGGAAAATTCCCAGTAGGGGAATAGCTGGATCGAATGGGATTTCCAGTTTTATTTTTCTAAGGATCCTCTACACTGCTTTCCATAATGGTTGCACCAGTCTGCATTCCCACCAGCAGTGGAGAAATGTTCCCTTTTCCCCACAACCTCTCCAAATTTGTTGCTGGTTGATTTCTTTATGATAGCCATTCTTTCTGGGGCGAGATGGCATCTAAGTGTTGTTTTAATTTTCATTTCACGGATGGCTAGAAATGTAAACATGTCTTCATGTACTTATAGGCTTGATGAATTTCTTTTTCTGAGAAGTGTGTGTTCATCTCAGATGCCCATTTCTGGATTGGGTCTTTGAATTTTGGGACCCTAATGGTTTTTAGTTTTTTATAAATTCTAGATAGAAGACATTTATCTGAATACCTATTAGTTAAAACCTTTTCCAAATTTGTGGGTTGTCTTTTCACTCTGTTGGTAATTACTTTTGACATGCAAAAACTTCTTAGCCAGAGGAAGTCCTATTTATTGATGCTTTCAAGTGTTAAATGTGTATTTTGATTTTTGTCCATTAATTTTTTGCCTATCCTGATGTCTTCAAGATTTTCTCTCACTTTCTCTTCCAGAAGATTTAATGTTTCTCTTTTAATATTAATATCTTTAATCCATTTCGACTTTAGTTTAGTGCATGGTGATAGACCAGTGTCAAGTTTTGGTTTTCAGCATATAGAGCAACAAGTTTTGGTTTCCAGCACCATTTGTTAAAGAGGGTATCTTTCTTCCAGTAAGTGTGTTTGGCACCTTTGTCCAAAATAAGGTAGTTGAGTGTGTTTGCATTTGCTTCTGCATCTTCTAATCTATTCCACTGATCCTCAAGTTTTTGTTTTTTGTTTGTGCCAATACCATGCTGATTTTATTACTGTAGCTTTGTAGTATAACTTTAGGTCAGGTATTGTAATGCCTCCTGCCTTACCTTCATTGCCCAGAGTTGTCCTTGCTTTTCTGGATATTTTTGGTTCCAAATAAATTTTTGGAATGACTTCTCCAGGTCTGTGAGGTATGTTGATGGTATTTGGATAGGAATTGCATTAAATCTGTATAACAATTTAGGGAGTATGGTCATCTTCACAATGTTGGTTCTTCCTATCCAGGAGCAGGGAATATCTTTCTACTTTCTGAAATCTTATAGGATCTCTTTTTTCAGAGTACTGTATTTTTTATTGAAAAGGTTGTTTATTTTCTTAGTTAGATTAATACCTAAGTATTTCATTTTCTTCGGTGGTATCATAAAAGGTACTGTTTCTCTGATTTTTTTCTCAGTGTGTTTGTTATCTGTGTAAAGGAATGATGTTGACTTTTGTGTGTTGACTTTGTAAACTGCTATGCTACTGAATTTGTGTATTAATTCTAGTAGCTTCTTAGTGGAGTTCTTTGGGTCTTCCAAATAGATTATCATGTCATCTCCAAATAGTGATAATTTCACTTCTTCTTTATCTATTTTTATTCCTTTTATTTCTCTGTCTTGTCTAATGGTTATAGCTAATGATTCCAGAACTATATTGAACAGGAGTGATGATAGAGGACATCCTTGTCTTGTCCCAGATTTGAGACTAAAAGACTTCAGTTTTTCCCCATTTAGAATTATGTTAGCTGTTGGATTGTCATAGATGACTTTTATCAGCTTTAGGTAGAGGCCCTCTATTCCAAGTTTCTATAGGACTTTGAACATGAATGAGTGTTGCACTTTATAAAAAGCCGTTTCTGTATCAGTTGAGACAATCATCTGATTTTTGGCTTTAGCTGTGCTGATATAGTGTATCACATTTATAGATTTGCATATATTGAACCATCCTTGCATCCCTGGGATGAGTCGCACCTGGTCATTATGTATAATCTTCTTGATGATTTGTTGTATTCTTGTGGTGAGGATTTTATTGAGAATTTTTGCATCTATGTTCATGAGAGAGATTGGTGTGTAGTTTTTTTAGTTGCATCTCTCTCTCTGGTTTTGGTGTCAGTGTAATACTTCACTCTAGGAATGATTTTCAAAGGATTGCTTCCTTTTCGATTTCATTGAAGAGTCTGAGGCATATTGGGATTATGTCTTCTATAAATTTCTTGTAGAATTCAGTGGTGAATCCATCAGGTCCCGGGCTTTTCTTTGTCCATAGGCTTTTTAATACATTTCTTATTTCATTGGCTATTATTGGGTTATTGAGAGTTATTATATCTTCTTGATTGAGGCTGGGAAATTTGTACTTTTGTAGGAATCTGTCCATTTCAGCTGTGTCTTCAACTCTGTGAGAGTAAAGATTCTCAAAGTAGCTATTTATGATCCTCTGAATCTCTGCTGGGTCTGTAGTAATTTCATCCTTTTCATTCCTTATTGGTTGAATTTGAATCCTTTCTTTCCTCTTTTTGATGAGGTTAGCTAGAGGCTTATGAATTTTACTTAATTTTTCAAAGAACCAGCTTTTTGAGTCATTAATTCTTTGTATTGTTTACTTTGACTCATTTGAATTAATTTTGCTCTAATCTTTCTAATTTCTTCCTGTCTTTGGGCTTTGGATTTTGTTTGCTCTTCCATTTCTAGTTGATTTAGGTGCTCCATGAGAGTATTTATCTATTTCCATTCTTTTTTCTTAATGTGTGAGTACAGAGCTATAAATTTCCCTCCAAGAACTGCTTTCATTGCATCCCATACATTCTGGTAGGTTGTGTTTGAATATTCATTGAATTCTAGATATTGTTTAATTTCTTATTTCTTTTCATCATAATACACTGGTTGCTGAGACAGGTGTTATTTAATTTCCATTTGTTTCTGAAGTTCTTGTGGCTTATTTTGTCATTTATTTTCAATTTCATTGCACTGTGGTCAAATAATATGCATAGGATATTTTCTGCTTTCTTGCATATACTTAAATATGATATATGTACTAATATGTAGTCTATTTTAGGAAATGTCCCATGTGCAACTAAAAAATAAATGTGTATTCTGAAGTGGTTGAGTAGAACACTGTGTATATCCACTAATTCCAGTTGTTCCAAGTTCTGGTTCAGTTCTGCCACTTCTTTGCTAATTTTTTGTGTGCTTGAGCTATCTTTTTCAGATAAGGGATTGTGAAAGTCTCCTGTTTAAGATTGTGATATTCGACATTAGGTTTTTCATGTCCATTAAGTTTTGCCTTATATAACTTGCTGCTCCTGTGTTGGGTGCATACATATTTATGAGTGTTACCTCTTTGTCTTGAAATTTTCCCCTAACCAGTTTATAGTGACCTTTTTTATTTCGTTTAATAAATCCTGGTTTGAAGTTTCGACTGTCTCTAAATAGGATTGCTACCCGGGCTTTTTTGTGATGTGCTGGGGCATGTAGTATTGTTTTCCATCTTTTAACTTTTAGCCTATGAGTTTCTTTATGAGTTAAGTGTGTTTCTTGTATACAGCATATTGTTGGATTTTGCTTCTTTATCCACTCTGCCAGATTATTTCTTTTAATTGGAGAATTGAGTTCATTTACATTGATGGTTATAATTCAAATGTGTTGACTTATGATTGACATGACTTTTACTAATTACTGGTTTTTCTCCTGTATTTAACTGAGTACCTGTTCGGTGGGATCTTTCTGTTCTCATTTCTTGAGTTTGAGTTATTTTGGCCCCTCTCTAAAATGCTTTTTATTATACTGTGTATGGTTGGCTTTGACGTCATGAAATTCTTTAGTTGTTCCTCGTCATGGAAGTATTTCACTTCTCCCTCATACTTGAAAGAGAGTTTTGCCGGGTATAGCAGTCTGGACTGAAATTTGTTTTCATGGAGAAGTTGAAGCACTCTGCTTCTTGCTCTTCTGGACTTCACAGTTTGTGAAGAGAAGTCTGCTATTATTCTGGTGGGGTTTCCTTTAAATGTGATCTGTTTTTTTTTTTTTTTTTTTTCTCCAGTAGCTTTCAGTATATTATTCTTCTCCTGAATTTCTAGGATCTTGACTATTATATGTCTAGGTCTGTTTTTAGTTGGGTTGATGTTATTTGGGGTTCTGTATGCTGCCATTACCTGAATGTCTGATTGTTTTCTCATAATTGGGAAGTTTTCTGCTATTACTTCTCCCCATATTCTTTTTATATCATTTGTCTTGACTCCTTCTTTCTCATTGATTCCTATTAATCTCACATTTTTCATTTTTGCATCATCTTGCATATGTTGAATTATTTTTTCCTCCATCCTAGTTGTTCTTAAGAGATCATTTCTTACCTTTTCACTAGCTACCACTGTGTCTTCAAGATCTGAGACTCTATCTTCATTTTCATTCATAAAATTTTGCCAAGTTGTGATTGAAATTTTATTTTCTTGTATATCTCTTTGAAACTGTTTCATGGGATCTATATCTTTTCTATATTGCTCAATTAGGGAATCTATCATTTTTCTATTTTCCTTTAATTTTTTATCAATGTCTTCTTTAATAGTATTGAAATCTCTCATTATAGCTATCCTTTCTGTCTGTAGTGCAGAGATTATTTGTGCTCTGTTCTCCTCTCTACCTTTCTGTAGTTGTTCACCTACTTAGGATGCTATTAATTTAGAGAGGTCTTTTTTAACTTCAGAGGTTATTTCTGCTCTGGTTTCCTCTATACATTTCTGCAGTTGTTTTTCCACTTCAGAGTCTATTAATCCATGTATTTCCATGTCTTTTTTTTTTTACTTCAGATGTTATCTCTGATCTGAATTGCTCTATACGTTTCTGCACTTGACTGTCTAACTCAGATGTTACGGATTCAGAGATTTCATCTGCATGATTCCCGTTTTCTTCCATGTTAGTGACTTTTGTATTTGTTTTGGGTGGACTTGGGACCTAAGATTGGATTTTGTTCCTTGTCTTTATCATTTTTTATAGCGGTGATCTCTGTACTTACAGACTTATGCCATTAACGCCTATGGAAATTTTGATCTGGATCCACCAAGCTTGTTCCCCTCCACATGTGCCTGCCTGCAAATCGTAGCTCAGGGGGCTTGCTGCCATCTGGCCCCACGGGTCAGGCTGGTGGTCGGCAGTGCGGGGATGGTTGGTGGTCTAATGGGGTCAGTGGGTTTAGGCAAGGTTCTGGCAGTTGTCAAGTTGAGGGTTCAACGCTGGCTGAGAGAGTTCTTACTGGCTATTGTGAGGCAGTCAGGAAGGTGGGTAGAATTGGAGCTCAGGCTGTTTGTGAGTCAGCGGATGGATGTGTCCTGAACTACTGCATGGCCAAGTCAGGATGGAGGGCAGAGTCTGAGGTGGAGCTGGGCCACCTGCCAAGCTGCTGGATCAGTCACAGGTGGGAAGGTTCAGTTTTTTTTTTTTTTTTTTTTTGTAGGACCGGGATTCAAACTCATAACCTTGCACTTACCAGGCAGACACTTCTGCAACGGGGCTATCGCCCCAGCCTCCAAAATGCTAAATTATTTTAAAAACTAGCCTTCCAGTTTAGACTTTAGTTTTTTTTTTTTTTTTTTTTCTTTCTTTTCTTTCAGAATATCACCATGAACAAAAGACACTGAAGTCAGGATTCATCTATATGGAGTCTTCAAGGGAATTTTTATATTGTCAAATAATTTGAGCAAATAAATTACATTATGTGTGATAATTACGCAATTACTGATAATCAAAGGATCCTGTTATAAACACCCTAAATATTTAGATTGTCTGGCATCTATTAGTGACATGAAAAAAAGCCCTTTAGTTTTAGCAACCATATACACTACATATAACTATAGAAATCTTATCTGTTAAGAGGGGCAAGAGCTGGGAACATTTTTATCATGAGAAATTTTTGCTACATACCCCTTGCCTTAAATTCAGAGCAGAGCTTCTGGGCTGAATGATATTGTTATCAATAGGGCAAAACCACAGGCATTTTTATACAAGACTAAAGAATTGAAGAGGGCCAGCAAGATGGATCAGTGGTCTCAAGTGCCTGCTTAGGCAAGCTTAGGCAAAGGCAGGGACCATGGTTCGATTCCCGGCACCACATGCTGCACCAGCCCCACTTCCAGGGCCGGCTGAGCCAGTCATAATATAAATAAATAAATAAAGTTTATTAACAACAGAAAAAATTGAAGAAATACTATTAAAAATAGTGGTTGAGGCCATTCATTGGGAAAAGCTTCATTTAGTTTTGGGTAAGGTTTGATTAGTAACTCAATAAATTGAATTAAAATTTGAGAAAAAAAAAAAAAACAGTGGTTGAGGAATGTAATAGTTATAAAATGGAACACAAGTCTTTAATTTGATCATGATATGCCTATTTAAAGCCAAAAGTCGTAGTAACAATATATCCTCTGGTAGTGCATAGATTTTTACCCTGTTTATAAATGGGATGAGAGGCAAAGAAAAGAAATACAGAGGGAAAAAATCAGCACAAGCTATGATACAAAGGTTGGATTAAGAAATGTGTGCTAAAGCTTGAGATTTTACTTTCAGTGGAGAAAAAGTGAGAGGTGGTATAGTGAGAAGGCAGCCTGGAGACCTAAATGTGAACGGATGAGGAAGCCCTCATGTGAGAGGCGAGGCTGGAAGCCCACACAGAGTAATGTAAACCTACCGCGGCTCCTCAAGAGTGGAGACAGGGGTCTCTGGCTGAGTCAAATTTCTTCTAAACACAGTGGGTGACAGTGTTGTAAGTCCAGTGGCGAGAGCTTGGAAGGGCAAGGCAGATGTTCCCTGGGCACCCCTGAAACGAAGATAGACTGGGTAGCAGCTGTACAGGAGCCTGAAGAACTGAGCTGGCCCTTGCTTGATGTCTAGAGTCTGCCTTGGCAAGAGACACTTTTGCAAACTGCAATCTACATACTGACTGTGATGCTTGGATATGGTCATTCTCGAAAGTTCTAGGTGTCTGAGTCTTAATCCCCAAACTGAAGCTGTTGAGAGCTGGTGGAACCTTCAGGAGACCTTCATGGGACCTGGCAGGTGGCAATCATATTCCTCAGAGGGTCTTACTGCCCATCTCATGGAAGTGGGCTGGATCTCAAAGGGCTGGATCAGTTACTCAGAGACCAGGTTGTTGAAAGAAGGCTCACAAAGTTTGGGGACTGAGGCATGAAGTGACAGTTTGGAGCAGCCATTGAAGATGTGGGTGATGGAATTTTAAAATTATAGCAGAGGGCTAGGGATATAGCTTGATTCCCAGGACAAAACAAAACTTCCATAATAATAAAATTAAGGAAAAATTGGTGGGCAGTGTTGCGAGCCCAACTGAGGCAGCCAGTCATACCTCAGCTACCTACAGGGAGAACTATGAAGGCAGCATGGATCCCAGGATCAGGTTTCTCTTGGCAAATTTAAGCAGATGTTGGAGATCAGGGGAAGCAAGGGAACTTCAGAACTCCGTGATTCAAAGGATCGAGATAATTCTACTACTGAGTGGATCCCCCGAAGAATCACAAAAATACTTGCACACCTACATGGGTGGGTCACTTTTCACCTTTCTGCCTTTTGTGATGTGAAGATATGGCCAGGAGGAGCTGCACTGCAGGCAGAAAGCAGCCTTCACCAGGCACTCATGCTCCTGGTGTCTTGACCTTGGACTTATCAAGCTGCATAGCTGAAGATGTGATTTCTTTTCTTGCAAAGTACTCAATATGTGGTATTTCATTATGGCTGTTAAAAATAAAAAAGCCAAAAAGTGTGTATTAGGGGCTAGAAGGATGAGGAATGGAAAATTGTTGATTAGTGGGCCAAACATTTCTTTTATTTAAAAAATTTTTTTTGGTACTGGGCCCTTGCTCTAGCCAGGCAGGCACTGCATCACTGAGCTATATTCCTGGCCCCAGAATTTCAGTTTGGATGGTAAAAAATTCTGGAGATGGATAGTGGTGATCGTTTTACCTCATAAATATATTTAGTGCCAGTGAAGGGTATAATTTAAGATGGTTAAAATGATAAATTTTATATTTTGCATATTTTACCACAACCCCTCACCAGCCTTGTATCAATTCAGTGAAAAGTAGCCAACGTGGTGACCATATCCTTGAAGTCTCTTTGGTTGCTCTTTTACTTTCTGGTCCCTGAAAGAGCCTGGCCTGAGCTGAGAGCCTCACCAAATCTTTCAAGAACTTGATTTCCCTTTTCTCAATCCCTGTCTTGGAGAGATTCAGGCCCACATGCTCAGCAAATAGGTACCTTCACTTTGTGTCTCTCTTCCTCTTCACTGGAGTCTTGGCCCACCAAAACGAAACGCTCTGCTACTTAGCCTCATAGCTGATTTCCACACTGAAAGCAAAGCCCAGAACCCACATACCAATCAACTTAAGTAAATAGGAGTTGTCACTCCTGAGCTGGTTCAGGGTGTATATTTAAGGCAGAAGCCATATTGAATGACCTGTTCTTGGAAGCCACCCAGCTTGAGTTCTGCAATATTCTATCAACTAGGACAGTCACAGGTCCAGATAGGTTGAAGAGAAGAAAATCATGGACTCTGATGGCACTGTGCTCCTGTCACTTTATGAAAAGAACATGTGGGTGGCATAGATGTTAAATTTGCTCACCTTTAGAAAATGCTACTTGCCAGTTATTGCTGGGTTCTGTTAATTTTTCTTTTCTCATGCTTTTCTTTAGTGTCAAGCTCTTCTAGGTGATTGAATACGAATCAACAACAACATTCTTTTATTTCTGTTTAAGTCATGTGCTCATAAGTCTAAAGAACTGCCCTCTTCCCACAGTTTGAAATGGGTTGACTAGAGTTGGCCATGCTGTCTTCTTGGGCTTCTCTTGGCTGTTATGGTTCCTCATGTCCCCATGAGAAACTCATCTCAGATGAACTTGATGATTTGTCTAATCCCGGGTAGGTGTTATGAAGGATGTCTCTCCGTTGGAATGTTTGATGCTTATCTCATCATTAGCATGAGGCTGTAGTTTTTTCGGGAGGAAGACCACACAGAAATAAAAGTTATTCTTATCAACAGGGGTACATACTATCAACATGAACAATCACTGTTGATGTTGACCTTGATTACTTCCCTGAGGTTCCCTACTGTGACATCACTCCACATTCCTCCTTGCAAGCTTTAGAAAGAAGTCCTTTTTTAAAATGTTTTTATGGCGCTGGGGGGGGGGGGCGCTCACAGATTTCAGGCAGACACCCTGCCGCCGAGCCCCCTTGCACGCAGCCCATGGAAGGAAGTCTGAACACATAGCTCCCATTTGAAGTCGCATTTATGTTTCACCTCCTTGAAAGGACGCGATCTCCGTATTTCTCTGTGTGGCAGATTTGTCCTTTCTCTCCTGGGAACCTGATTTTCATAACCAGCTTTTTTCATTTGCCAACGATATGGCCTCGGCTCATTTCCTTTACCTTGATGAGTTTCTTTCCTTATCTTTAAACTTCGTCTTCGTGTAGCTTTTGAGATATGTTTGACCCAATTGTTCCTTGCCTTGTGAACTGTGCTGCGCAGACTTGATACTTTCTTCCGGGTTTGGTGGGGTGGTGAAGCAGTAGGTGGCAGAGGGGAGGAATTTCAGCCGGGAGTCAGGGGGCTGGGTGGCTGATGGACCCTCAGGCCCAAGCAGGGAATTCTGAATACTTCAAATCCTTTCCTTTCCTGCCAGAAAAGCGGCTCAGTGGGCTGGTCGCTGTGGTTACGATTACTCAACGCAGCTGCTTGAAAGCTGCAGAGCAGGGCAGAGGTATGAGGAAAAGAAAACTTGTGCTCATCACGCAGAAGGAACAAAGGATGGGTCTGGGGCACCTGGGCTGAGAGTCCCAGGGGAGGCCTCCTTTCCTGACACTTCTGGGTTTGCTCCTCACCTCAGGCTTCCTTTTTTGGAATATTTTTGGTTTCAGTTTTGTGCAAGTTCCCAACACCTTGCAGGCTGTGGTTAGAAGAGTGTCTCTCCAACGATCCCTGAAAGTCAGGTTCAAACAAGGCGCACGCAGGGCCTCTGCAGAGGATGTGGAGCTCACTGACTGGAGCTCTGCCTGCCACAACAAGATCCTTCTGCTTGCACCAGAAACAATCTGCTATTGTCTCCAGGGATCAAACGGTGCCAATAAAAGGCGTAAACTCTTAGCCAAGAGCAGGGATACTGTATTAACTGCTTCACTGCTAAAAGGAATTATGGGACGTGATAGACAGGCCAGAACCTTCTCCTTTGTCTCAGAGCCTGTGCACATGGGCATCATGCAAATCGACCAGAGCAAAGCCTGACAAGGCCCAGTCCCTGGGGAGGGATGTTTCCTTCCCAGGAGGCACCTGGCAGGTACCGAGCTTTTCCTTCACGTTCAGGGTTTTAGTGCTGAGGGGAAGGTGAATGAAGGCCTCCCTTAGCTTGGTCTTGGTTCCCAAAGCTCTTATTTCACTCTTCTCAGATTTAGTTGAAGGTAGGAGAAGTGTATGGCTCGGTAAGGCATCTTAGAGGAGCTCAGCAAAGTGCAGTGACTGCAGAGGGCTGCAAGGGAACAAACAGGAGGGAGGGGGCCCAAGGAAGGAGCCAAAGGAGGTAAGGGGGAGGCTTTTTTGTGTTCTTTAATATGTGACTGTCCAAGGTTTGCCATAATCTTTGAGGAAATCCATATGGGAATATTAACTAAATGTATGTGGAAATTCTGTTTCTCTTTTCCTCATAGTCTGTGTCAGCATCTGATAGCCACTCCAATTGATGGGAAACCTGCTGGTGATATTCTGAGAGCCTTATTCTTTACCATTCTACACTAAACTTCTCATCTTCACACATAATTCAGCTTTATGTAAAGCTGAGCACTGTGTAGTAAGCCGATTTTCCAGGACTTTTAAGAGTTCCTGGTTTCACACAGTGACGAGAAGGAAAAGAAAGAAACCCCTAGACAAGCCCCTTCCTGATGCAAACAACACTCACAGAACAGCAGGCTTCAAGGGAAAAGCACATTCCTGAATCACCAAGATTCCTAGCCCTGTCCCTTCCTAATTTCCTGTGCTGCACATTTGTCTCTGATCCTTCATGAACTATCTTGAGGTGGTGGTGGAGAATGTACCTTTATTTGAAAGTGTGAGTCTGTTTATTTCAGTATCTGCATCACTAGTGCGTATGGTTCTACCATGGATTTTTCCCCCTTCTAGTATTTTCTCTAGATGTGTCTGCTAATCTTGCGTGAAAGGCTAGACACTGCGTGTGAAAAACTAGAAAGTCTTGCTTCAGAGAGAATGGTGTGTGTTTTCCAGAAGGCAGTTAGTGTAACTGGGATGGGGAAAGTTGTAGACCTTTCCATGATAACCAGTGGCCTCTACAGAACATTGCCCCAACCCATCAGGGAATGAGCTGACATGACCTCTTCATGGACTCACTCTCTTGGGTTTGCCTTATTTCTGGGGGGTAACAAGACCCAAATGAAGCTCTGAGGTGTTTACTTGGGTACCTCCATCTTGGCAGTTAGTTCCTGAACTGCATTTTTATTTTCATTCTGCCCACCACAGTGAAAGTAGTTTGGCTTAGTGTTCATCCTCTTAGCAAATACTTTTGGATCAGATTTTTTATTTCTTGAGCTGAACCTGAAACACATGGTAACCATCTCGGAAGGAAATCAGCTTGAACTATCGGCTTGAACTATTTTCCCGTGCTTTTTTTTTTTTTTTTTCATTCTAGGATCTTGGCTTCACTCATTACAGCTCCCTTGACAGTTCGGTTTGAACTCTAAATTTCATTTCCCATCCCCAAGAGCACTGCATGGCCACTTTCTGCCCAGGCTCTTACCTTCTCTACCTGGCTTTCATTAATCTTTCAAAGATCTTCACTTGTCCCTATTTTTGACTGCTTGCATGTTTCTTCAGGGCCATTGAATAGGGTCTTGTGTGTACATGTGTGTTTGCTTCTATTTTTCCAGGACTAGTTGGGGAATTACTCTGCCATAAGCCAGAAAGTAAGTTCCACTCTTACTTTAAGCACCACAGATGGAAATGTCCTACAGTTTTGCAATGAGCTGAATGTTTACATCTCTTAAAAATTCATGTGTTGAAGTTTTAACCTCCAAAGGGACAGTATGAGGAGGTGGGGTCTTTAGGGGGTGATTAGGTAGTAAGGGCAGAACACTCGTAATTAATATGAGATCATAGCTAATCCCTTAACAGGATTAGTGCTCTTATAAAAAAAGATGCTTTGCTCCTTCCATCATGTGAGTGAAGGGAAACAGGCCCTTAACAGATGCCAAACCTGCCAGCTCGATTGGGGACTTCCCAACCTCCAGAACTGTGTAAATTCTACAATGGCCTTGGAGGGTTGGATGGATAGCTCAGTGGATTAAAGTGCCTGCTTAGGCAGATGTAGAGGTTGGAGGTTCAATCCCTGGCATGCCACACTGGCCCCACCCCTGGGGTCTGCTGAGACAGCAATTGAGACTGAGCATGGTGGCACACACCAGTAATCCCAGTGGTTGAGAGGTTGTAAACAGGAGAATCACTACAAGTCCAATCTAGTAGTGAGACTCTGAACACCCTGTAGACCCTTCCCTAAAATACAGAAAACAACAACAACAACAAAAAAAAAAAAAGAAAAAGAAAAAAAGTCAAGAGTAACTGTTGAAGAAATAGATTTTTAGTTCTTATCTTACTGGTAAGAAATTCTTCTCCCTGAGAGTCCACCTGGAAGTTGAACCACTCACGGTCAGCCAGATGAAGGACAGACTGGTTGAATCTCTTGAGGCAAATAAGAAGGAGCCAGAAGAAAGGGCGCTTCAGTTTCTCCAGCTCCGAATGAGCAAGGGGCTGTAGCTGCTCGCAGCCCCTGCCAGCCCTGATGGTCTGCACAGCTGCTAATGAATCCATATTCATTCTGTGGCCCCACTGTTGGGGGTTTTGTAAAGCCACACCTGCATCTGTGCTTCCTTGGGCCACTCATGTGGCGCTCAGTGATGATGGAGTTTTTATGCTGGGTGTTCGTTTTGCAGAAACTTGTTTCACTGCTATATTAGTCAGTTTTCTTGTGCTGCTGTAATGGATTATCACAAACGAGGTGGTTTGAAACCATAGAAACTTATTAAGAACCAGTTTTAGAGGCCAGAAAGTCTGAAACCAGGGTGTTGTAAAGATTAATCCTCTGGAGGCTCCACCCTTCACCTCCACTGGTTCCTGGCAATCCTCAGGGTTCCTTGGCTTATAGATATGTCCCTCCCATCTCTGCTCCCACCTTGTCACTGCCCTCTTTATGTCACTTGTACCATTTTCTCTTATTAGGATATTAGTCATTGGATTAGATCCAGGACCCCTTCAAGGTCCTTACCTAGTTATATTTACAAAGAAAATATTTCCAAGTACGATCATATTATAAAGTTCTGATATTAATTTTTCAAGAACAGCATTTATCCTACTGTAGCTATACACATCAATCTTAGTTGTTTTTTGTTTTGTTTTGTTTTTTGTTTTATATCAAGGATCAAACTAAGGACCTTGTATTTTCCAGGCAGGTGCTCAGCCAGCTGAGCTAGCTCCATGACCCTCTTAATAAGTTTTATATGGTCAGGAATTAGGACTGCCTTGTTTTCTACAGAATTTTCAATACCATGTACCTTTGAAGCACTTAGTATTTGTTGAATAAGTAAATGAATGAGTTTGAAATAGGGCCCAAGTCCTAAGAACCCAGTATCTGTTTCCAGCTTCATTCAAATGAAGTTGTCATACACGGTTCAAACTTACAGGGCGCTTGCTCTTCGAGAAAGTCAGTAAGGCTCATTGGTCCATTGGATTGATGGGAAAAACAATCCCTTAGTGAAAAGAGTATTACTAGTCTACAATTTAAAAAATGATTCTTGTATTATTTCCATACTTCCACTTTATTTAGTTTTACTTTTTTTCCCCTTTCTTCTGCTCTTGTGAGTTATCAATCTTTCTTTTTCTTCCCAGTTCTTTTTTCCCATGTGCTTGTCTTTTCTCCATTCCTCGTAATTGTCATCTACATGGACCTAGAGTTGTTTTCATATATTTGTACTGTAAGACAGACTACAAGAGTCCAAACACTGAGGCTGCTTGAATCTCAGAACGGAGAACTATACTTAGCAATTTCATAGTTTCTTAAGGAAAGGAGCCATAGCTCATTTTGTATGTTAAATGAATCAGAAGCAGCAGCAGAAGAAAAATTTCATGTTTTCTAGTCTTTTAAGGTAATACTGGCTGTTTTTGCTGACTATAAATGAGGGCATAATGAGTGTGGCGATGTTAGACATAATAAGAGGCGAGTGATCCAATGAAGAAATCCGTTCTCACGCTATTTCCTGCGGAGTGAGATTGTACGGATGCCTGCAAGTATCAAAATTACTGCACTGTTTGAACATCCCTCTTACCTTTCTAGGCCTCAGATCTAGTTCTTTGATTTGTTCTCTCAAGCTCCTTAAAGCTTCTTCCATGCCGGTTTGGATGGTATTTAGGAATCTTGATGAATATGCTCATTATCTAATACAAAGTGACATAAAACACTCCTCCCATGAACTCTGCCACATAACTATACCCTGCTGAACTCCTGCGATTCATGTGCTGCTAGATTAATAGCATTTATGCTGTTCACATATCTCAGTTGACCTTGATCTGCTAGAAACTCCCTCTTTTTTTATCTCTGTTCCATACTGGGGAGGTTTTGTCCCACATTGACAATGATTCTTTGTACATCAAAGCACACCCTTCCAATATCCCAAGTTTTAATTTTCTTTGCATGCATAATATGTATTTCATTTCTGTTCACAGTCTGTTACTTCTTACCTATGTTTAAATGATGGATAATAGAATTATCTACTCACTTTGCAAAAGAGAAAGACTTAAAAGTTAACCTGTTAGCATCTGAATTTTTAAAAAGGCTGAGCTCTGTAAAAATGAAAGAAATTTACATAAATGATTTTTTTTTCCCCCTTTCAAATTTAAGAAATTGAGTGACTGGGAGGTAGCTCAGTAGAAGAAGTGCAGCCTGGCAAGAGCAGGGTCCTGAGTTTAATTCCTGCAAAAACAAACAAACAAACAAACAAACAAAAACAAATTTAAGAAATTCATGTTCCACATAGTAAGTGGAAGTCTAGTGGAATATACTTGTGTTTGTTGAGTTTCTTTCAAACAACATTTATAAGTAGATAAATCTTGGAAAACTAATTTTAAAAAAATGTATTTGCTACCGGGTCTCACTACACAGCTCCAACTCATACTGATCCTCCTGCTTTGAGTTTCCTAGCTCCAGGATGACAGGCATGCACCACCATACCCAGACTCAGTAGCTTGGCTAAGTGAGCCCAGGGATGGGGCCAGCAGGGCCATGCGCTTGCCTAGGCAGGCACTTAGTCCACTGAGCTATCTCACCAGCCCTAGAAAACAAGACTTTAACTACTCTACCATACCACTGTTTTAGTCATTCAAAAAATTGTATAAAATTTAAAAAGTTATGTTGTTCCTATATATGTAATATTATGAAGTTATACCATAATATCAATATATGTACAAATAATATAATTTTTCTGAGTCATGATGCAAATATCATAATAGCAATGAATAAAGATTTATGGCCAAAAATTGAGAATTTAATTCACTAAGTCAGTTCTGTTGTACTTTCAAAGAAAGTCATCGAAAGGCATTTACTGGGTGGCAAAAATTGAGAAGCAAAAACTGCATAATCTAGGAGTTGTAATGTCATGTGTATCTTTTCTCCTCCCATCTGCATCATAAAATGCCCATCTTTCGTTAGATTTACCTTCAATTAGTGTGTTTTTATTTTAGTCATTGAATACTTACCTAATATTTAACAGATGCATGCATATTATCTGTAATTGATTCTCTGATAATGACTAGGGGCAGCAGGAGGTCAGGAAAACCCTTTAAACCCTATTTTTTTCATGCATATATATATATATATATATATATATATATATATTTTTTTTTTTTTTTTTTTTTAATTTATTTTTGTCTTTTTGAGGCAAGGTCTCACTATGCAGTTCAGGCTGGCCTTGAGCTCACTTTTGTAGCCCAGGCTGATCTCGAACTCACACTGCCTCAGACTCCCAAGTGCTGGGATCATAGATATGCACCACCATGCCCGGCTAATCTCGTTTTTATGCAAAGATTTAAATCTTTATTTAATGCATTCATTGTTATAGTATATTACTTTTCTCTGAAGAAGTATTCCATACCATTTCTGATGAGAAAATGGTGAGAATAATGAGAATTATCGATTTTAAACAAATGATTCCAACTTTCAAACTTTAGCGTTCATGAAAATACCAGGTGATTGTTTAAAAATGCAGATTCCTCTGCCCACTTTATGAGATACTTGATGTCCTGACAGAATGGACCTAAGTACGTGTTTTATGGAAAAAAATTCTGTTGACTCCCATGTTTGTAGCTACAGACTTTACATTAAGAGCCATTGTTCTAAGATACTTCAGGACAAAGTATTAGTTCTGATCCTCAGGAGCTGGGAGTCTGAAGGGCTGCAGGATACTGTGGAGCTGTGTCCTGAAATTCAGAGCATCACTTCTGGATGTATAGCAACCATACATAGAATATAAAAAGTAAGAGGGAGAATTACTTGAAAAATTTTGACTTGTTCATACGTTGCCAAGAGCAGGGAAGGGAGACCCTTGGAGAAACTGGCTTACAAAGTGATATGGAATGATGAGGGAGCATATGGGTAGGCAACTGGGCTTATTTAAAGTGATCTGGCTCCATTATTATTCACAAAAAAGAAAGAGCAAGACAAGCTAAAACTGCTCTGCGGAAATCAAATTATTCACCAACTCATTTATACTCGTTTTCTTTGTTCTCCAAGACTCTCTGTAACTGTGCTGTAGGGCGACTTTGGAAATGAAGTGACTCCAATCATCTGGCACTTTTGAACTCCTCAGGATAAATTGCTCATTTCCCTAGATGAATAGATGTGGAGCTATTCATAATGTCTATATTAACATAATTTATGTACAGCCTACTTTAAAATTAGGTCATGTAGTTAATTGTTTCTATTTACACTTGGCTTTAGCTAAGGATGTGTGACTGTATGGAAAACCGCCTAACCCAGAGCCTGGCCAGTGTCTAGTACTTGTCTCTAGTTGCCTGCTTAGCATCTTCTTGCTGATAACTCGCAGCCATCTCAAACTCAACATGAGCCACATTGTTCCATCTTTCCTGCTCTCTGTCCGGTTTTTCTCCAAGCGAGCCAGTTATTCAAGTATAAACTTCTGTCTCATCCTGAACTGCTCTTTGTCCTTCTCCCCTCCAGATCCTACTGATTAGAATTCCTAAGTAGCTCTTCAATCGCTCTTATGAACTTGTTGCTATTAGAACACAGCAATGGATCAACTAGTTGAATTCTTTGTGAACTTTGTAGGCAGGCCACATGTGTCTGAAGATCTTGGTATAGACAAGTAACAAGGAGGGACAAGTGCAGTACCAGGGGCCTTTTAAGCCTGGCTGTGCATTCTGAAGTTTTAGTCTAAGGACAATAGGAAACATTTGAACAGTATCAACTATGGGGGTGACACTGTGAGATTTGTGGTTTACAACACCATTCCCTTCTATATCATTTCAACTTCATTTAGCACAGATTTGGTCACCAGCACTTGCTTTTAGAGGTATGGTAACCAGTGACCTTCATCCTCACCACAAGCGCTGCTCCCCATTACAACCAAATGAGGGGACTAGAATGCATAAGAACCCTGGAAATTGATAGGATCTGGCCCTAGCATGAATCGCTAAAATCATTATGGTGGTCATCTAATATGGCTGATGCCCTTAAAACAAAAGACCCCCTTCCCACTTCTTCTTCAACTCAGCCCAGGGTGCAATTTCCTTTCACCTTTCTCACTACCTCAGGGAAGGCCCCAATCAGCTCCCTGAGGTATATCTAAACATCCCCTCCAAACTCCACCCCTCGCTAACGGCCATAAAAGCCTCAGCCTCCCTTTGTCTAACTGAGAGAATTGCTTGACCTCTCCAAATTCTCCCCCTGTTCGCAAAGAAAATAAAGCCCCCTTCTCCTTTTTTCTTCTGTTTCTCTGCTGGGCTGAGAATCTCTCAGAAATCTGGTGGTATACTGTCCGGATACTCTTCTCACGTTGCTGGGACAAATACCTGACACCCAAAATGAAGGAAGTAAAGGTTTATTTAGTTCATAGTTATTGGAGGTTTCAGTCCATACTCAGCTGGCTCCAAGGCAGACTGGTACATGGCAGAGGGTCGTAGTTCATGGCAGCAGCAAAGAGTGGAGAGCAAAAGGGAAGCATAGCAGCAACAGCAGCAACCAAGAAGTCTCTCTCTGTGTCTCTCCTGTGTCAAATTCAGGCTATCCGACCCAGGCTAGTGTAGCACTCACACCCATAATCCCAGCAGCAATACGCTCATAATCCCAACTGTACTCAGTTCCATAATCCCAGCCTTGGATCATGAACTAATTACAAAATGTAAAACTGCACCTCGATGCTTGCATGAGGGTTTGTGGGGACAAATACACACAAACCATAACACGTGCTCTCCTATGGCAAATCTTGTAATGGCTTGTCAGTGCCTTTGTGATAAAATCCAAATTCCTTGAAAGGTGACCCATGGCTTCAGGCTAATACTTGCCTTTCTCTTTAGCCCCTTCTCTCACTCCTTCCCTCTTTCTGTCTCTACTGGACACTTTTCTGTTACCCCTGCCACTGTGGTCTCTCTCACCCTGAATATCTTGTTTCTTATGCCTGGGCTTCAACACTACCCAGCTCTATTTGGGGTGGATAATTTCATAAGCTTTGCTTTCCTTAAGGTGGCTTTTTCCAACCCTGGACTGTGTGAGGTCCCTGCTAATGACTGCTGTCTTTTCTAGCTGCGGCATCTATCGCATTTCTCTGCTAGACTGAAGCTCCTCCTGTCCTGGCTATTTCATTACCCACAGATGCTTCCCAGTGCTGAACACCTGGTAAGGCACATGCTTGAGGAGTGAACAAAGAGGCCACCCCTTCTAGCTCCCCTCTAAGGAGCAAAGGAGTGTGTTAACAGTGACACACCTGTTTTGAGTTTAGATGGCAAATTTTAGTTCTATAAGTAGTGTTGAGAATAAAGGTGATTGGGTTAAATTTTAGATAGGGATGTGGGATCTGACAGATTAGATAAGTAAGGGTAGACGCAGGGAAATCATGCTATTCTAATTAAGCAATGCTATGTAATTGTTTTATTTTATTTTATTATGTATTTAGTATGCAGCATCCAGGAGCCATCTTGGATTATTATTCCCTGCACAATAGAACCCACCGATGAGCTGAGAGTGGAAGTCCAGCCTGCAGAGTCCAGAGAAGTGCCTTTCTGTTCTTTATAAATTGTACCATCTCAAATATCAGCATCGTCATCCTTATTATTGTTATCTTACAGACACAGTCTGGCTGTGTATCCAGGCTGCCTGCCCATGAGTCACTGTTATTATTACTACTGGCCTGGAGCTCGTGGCTGTGCTCCAGCGTCAGCCTCTGAGCACAGGGAATGCTGGTGCGCATCTCCACACCAGGAGGCCTATAAGCTAAGACACGGCCCAAGTGGGAGCTTGTGTGCCTGATTCTAGTGACTGACCTCTAAAAGCTACACCACCTTCTATATTCACTGAGCAAGAAATGATGTTAAATATAAATGGATGTATCTTGAACGTATACTCATAAGTGAAACAAACCAGACCTACATATGCTCCACAGTGTCAGCTGGGATCGAGCTTTGAGACAGAGGCTATGACTTCCTGAGGTTTGAAAGATTACACATCAGAGCTAAAGCAGCAGATTGCCAAAATCTCATTGTCCTTTCAAATTGGCCTTATTGGTCTAGCTGAGGTGCTGGTGGTAATTTCTGAAGATAGCACACGTGTTTCCTTGATAACGGGACGAAGAGCCAATGCTCTATAGACATATCCTAGTCACCCTAGTGGAAGGACTCAAAAGAATACATAAATAAGTAAGTAAGTAAGTAAGTAAGTAAATAAGCTTTGGGCAGTGCCAGGAATCAATCTCAGGACCTTGCATTTTCTGCATCCTCAACCCCTGTAATTTTTTTTTAGAAGACTTACTTAAATGCAAAATTCATTTGGAAGAGAAAAAAAATTAATGTTTATTGAAAGTATCAATGTTTAATTGCTTGATCAGTCTTACATACCCATGTCTTGATCTAAAATGATTTGATGATGAAAATATGTAATGCAACCATTGTTAAATTTTTTTTTTTTTTTTTTTTTTTTTTTTTTTTTTTTTTTTTTTTTTTTTTTTTTGTCTTTTTGAGATAGGGTCTCACTGTGCAGTTCAGGCTGGCCTTGAGCTCACTTCTGTAGCCCAGGCTGCTCTCGACCTTGCACCAATCCTCCTGCCTCAGCCTCCTGAGTGCTGGGACTACAGGTGTGCGCCACCACCCTGGCTAAATTTTTCTTATTTTAAAATTATGTACTGTATGTACTCTTGTTACTGTTTTTTTTTTTTTTTATCTTTGTTTCTGCTATTTTCACCTTTAAAATAAAATTTAAATAAATAAATAAATAAATAAATAAATAAATAAATAAATAGAAATGATGTTAAATAACAGATTGTAAGAACTAAGGAGATAGATCTTTTGCAAAAGGGAAAAAGACAGAGAGATGGAGGGAAGGGAGAAGAACAAAGGAGAAGAGGATAGGAAAAGCATTAACACATGTTCTGTACATGCACATGGGGAGTGTGATTATGTATAGTGACAATACAGTACTATCCAACAGAAGTTGAAAATATCATTTTGCACATTTACAAATATATCCGTAGGATAAATTCTAGGAGATGAAACACATGGGTCAGAAGTATATACGTTTAAATTTTGATACATATTACTGATTTTATTGTTGGCCTTTGGTACTAGAAATCGAACTCAGGACCTCATGCTTGCCAGGCAGGCTCTGTGCCTCTGAGCTATACTCCTGGTCTCCTACTACCAATTATTTTCTACAGAGACTGGACTGCTTATATTTCTATGAGAAGCAATGTAGGGTCCTGGTTTTCGTGTTTGCCATCACAGTATATTATCAAACTTTGGTCTTTTATCACATAGGAGAGAAAGGGGAGCTCAGAAAATTTTGTTTATGGTTCAAAAATTGTTTTTCCATTGGAAATCTTATCAAATTTTAAAAAGATGTCTATATTGTTTTTCTATGACTTGCATGTTTCTATCCCTTCTTAATTTGTAATTGTTTGCATATTGATGGCTACAAGCTCTGATATTAGAAAAATTGGACATTTTTGGCCCCTAGTACAACCACTGTTCTCATTAGGTCGTGATACTTAGACCATATGGGTTTTTTTTACCCCACAAAATGACAATATTGGTTGTCTTTTTGATTTATTTATTTATTCACTTACTTATATTTTGGAACAGGGTCAGGCTGGCCTCAAGCTCACAGCGATCTTCCTGCCTCAGCCTACCAAGTGCTGGGATAACAGACACATGCTACCATGCCTAGTAGAATGACTAAATTTTATGGAACAATTATAAAGCTTTTTTTGCTCAGAGATTAATTTTTTTTCAATGCTCTTTTCTAATGTTTTATTTCATGTTAAAATATTTCACCATCTGGCATCTCATAACATAAGTAAAGAAGAAAGAACTCCCACTTGCTTTTCTCCAAAGATGTTATCCACTTGAATACCCTTTTACCAGCTGATTGAAAGTGTCACACACTTATTTATTTAGTCTTATTTGGGTATTCATGGTGTGTCTGAATGCACAGGCTCAAGGAATCCTTCTGCCTCGGCTTTCTGAGTAGCTGGCTTCATGAGTACGTGTCACTGCACCTGGCTTGAGATGGTGGCTCTCTCTGGCTATCAAAAATTTTGTGTATTTGCTGTTTAATTTTTTTATTTTTTTGTCTTTTTGAGGCAGGGTCTCGCTATGCAGTTCAGGCTGGCCTTGAGCTCACTTTTGTAGCCCAGGCTGGTCTCGAACTCGCACCAATCCTCCTGCCTCAGCCTCCCAAGTGCTGGGATTACAGGCGTGTGCCACCACGCCCAGCTCTTTTTTTTTTTTTTTAATTTTTTTATTTTTTTGAATTTGCTGTTTTATTTTAAAATTTTATTTGCTTTTTCCATTTAGCTTGTCAAATTAAAATACACGCATATTATTATTAGAATTAAATTGAATTTGAGTGCAAACAGGGAAATCTTTACTTGATATTTTGATCTTCTATCAAACGACACAATGTACTTTCAATCCCCTCATTGTGTGTGTGTGTGTGTGTGTGTGTGTGTGTGTGTGTGTTGTGTGTGCTTTCAGTACTGTAACTTCAATTTTTGACCTTTGCCTTGAGCTACATTCTAGTCTTTTTCTTTCTTTTTTTCTTTGTCCTTTTTGGGACCAAGATCAAACTCAGAACTTTGAGCCTTGTGCTTGCCAGGCAGGCACTTATGATGCTGAGCTCCCCAGCCCATGCTAGTTCTTTTGTATCTTTCATCTTAAAACAGAATCTCCTTAAGTTGCTCAGTTGCCCAGGTAGGCCTCTAACTCCTGATCCTCCTGCCTCAGTTTCCCAGGACGCTGGGATTACCTGTGTGCACCACCGTGCTCAGCTTAGTTTTTGTTTTTTAACTGTGAAGTGTTTGCTTCTCTTTCTTGAGAGAAATTTATCGTTAGGAAATGTTAAAAATGTAATTCCTTTTCTTTTATCTGTACATTTTATCCCCTGAACTTTGTGACTGAAATTAAAATGGAAAACGAAGCACTTTGCTCTCAGGAAGTCTTATATGTAGTGGGTTCTGAAAGTTTGAGTTGAGACAGATCATAGCAATACAAAGTCTTCTTTTTATCTTAAGGGGCCTGGCTGGGAAGGAGAACCGTAAACACCAGTGAAACAGTGCTCTCTGTTCCCCAGCCACGCCTGCAACTGTCCTGGCATCTCGTGCAGAGGTCTGTTTCCTGTGCCTCAGCACCCTTTGCTGTGGCCTGGGTCCCTGGCAGTGATGGCGGGGTCACCCAGTTCAGGTGTGTGCAAGGCGTGTAGCACCTTCCTATTGGTGAATGGCCTCATTCTCTCGCCATTCGAAAAGGCAAATGAGGATTTACTTGTTTAAATCAAATCTCACATTCTGCAGATGAAACCTGAGCCTGTTTGAAATCAAATCCCCGAGGAACAAAACATCCTTATCAATGTCGGGCATGCGCTACAATCACAGCGTCTTTGTTTGGAGAAATGCACAGATCGTGGCCAAACACCCCTTTCAGTTTGGAAGGAGCCACTGTCTTATGAAATGTCTCTCAGTTCTTTGCGTGCTCAGACTTGCTGTGAAATTAAGAACTTCCTCTTACAGTCATTCGGGCTTTCTTGATCCTCAGGCATTGAAGTTTGAAGAGTGCCTGCTTCTCAGAGATGTAATTTGAAGTGCCATACATTATACTTAAGAAACTTAATTGAAATTCTTCCTATTTGTAGTACATAGGCCAACAGATCTGTTTTCCTCTTTTTAAATATTAATTAATTAATTTATTATCTTTTCAAATTTTTATTTTAATTTTTTTGTCCATACTGGCAATTGGACTCAGGATCTTCCACTTGCTAGGCAGTCACTCACGCCACTGAGCTCTATGTCCAGCTCCTGTGTATTGTCTTTTTGAGATAGGGTCTCACTATGCAGTTCAGGCTGGCCCTGAGCTCACTTTCGTAGCCCAGGCTGGTCTCGAACTCACACCGATCCTCCTGTCTCAGCCTTCCGAGTGCTGGGATTACAGGCATGAGCCACCATGCCCAGCTTGTATTGTCTTTTTAAGACAGGGTCTCACTATGCAGTTCAGGCTGGTTTTGAACTCATATGTAGTCCAGATTGGTCTTGAACTTACAGCGATCCACCTGTCTCTGTCTCTCCAGTGCTGGGATTGTGGGAGTGTGCTACCATGCCCATCTGCTTTCTGTTTTTATCTGACATAAACACTGATTATACTAGGGAAGGAAAAGAAAATTAAAGGTTAGGGATAAGTTAACCTTATTTTTGTGCAAATACATAACTCTGTGAAAATCACCATGAATGTATATGCTCTATTTTTATTTCTTGCTGCATATTGCACAGGGCCAAATCAAGTGCCATGTCTGACAAGTCCAGGTGAGTGTCTCACACTGGTAGAAATGGGGACACATGCCTGCTCCTAATGTGTTTGATGCTTTACAACTCCAGGGAAAGGGTTTGGTGACCTGCTCATTAACTTGGCCAGTCCACACAGTGCTTTTTAAGATTCTTCTTCTTCTTCTTCTTCTTCTTCTTCTTCTTCTTCTTCTTCTTCTTCTTCTTCTTCTTCT
>PVJA010030093.1:0-26061 GCA_004027025.1 Myocastor coypus
TTTTTGGTGGGACCAGGGTTCAAACTCACGACCTTGCACTTGCCAGGCAGGCACTTGTGCCACGGAGCTATCTCCCTGGCCCCTCTTCTTACATGATTATTTGCTTATTTGTTTCCCTCTGCTCAGCAGAATGAAAACTCAGCAGGGACAGAGGCTTTATCTATCCATTTACTGTTGTACCCAGAGCACCTGGAACAGTATGTGGCACACAGGAGTCACTCAGTATCTGTTGTATCACTGAGTATGTCCCTTTCTTTCTGCAGTGGTTGATACATTGTGTCAACTTGGCTGGATGACTCAGAGGCCCATCCTGGAGTATGATTGGTTCCACCCTAAGGCACAATGGGTCCATGTCAGAATGACCGAGCACAAAGAGACTTTTTAAAGGGCTGAGGAAGGAGTCAAGACTTCACTTCTGGGGACCTGGCAGGATGGCTCAGTGGTCTAAAGCGTCTGCTTAGGAAAGCTTGGGCGGCTTCAGGGACCGCGGTTCGATCTCTGGCACCAGCCCTGCTCTCAGGGCAGGCTGAGCCGGCCATAAAAATAAATGAACAAATAAACAAAAGTTCTGAAACAATAAAAAAAAAAAAAAAAAGTGTAAAAAAAAAAAAGACTTCATTTCTTCGGAGAAGCTTCAGTCTTTGCATTCAGCCTGGACTTCATCATGTGGCTTGCAGCACAGACTTTTCAGCCTCCAGCTTGGATCTTTCACTATCTGTTGCAGACTCTTCAGCGTCCATTACAGACACTTCAGTCTTCCATCGCAGACCCATCAGCTGACAGATAAAGACTTACATGGAGCGCTGCAGTGACGTTCAGACCTCGGGATTGAATTCTTCAGTCCGGAGTGTGCAGACACCCTGTGCGTGCTTCCTCATCTGACTCTGTGGCTGACTATTGTAAGCCAATCTTTTAATTCTTTATATATTGTATATTTTGTGTTAATATCCACTCATCTGTTCTGTTCTTCTAAGTAAAACCCTGACCAATACTCTTTCTCTTTTTTAGGAACCCGGGATTGAACTCAGGTTTTTGCATTTGCCAGGTGAGCATTTATTCTATGAGCCATCTCCCTAGCCCCCATCACTGAATACGTCAATGCCATTAGCACAAGGGTCGAGGTCATTGAGTTGCAGGACTGGACTGGAATTGTTGCTACAGCCAGCAGCCCCCTTTGTACCTCTTTTTTGGTGCCAGGGATTGAACTCAAGGACTTTGCATGTACCCCATTTTATAACATGAACATCATGGGAAAATTTGCCTTCTAGAACCATCTGTACCCAGTTAGTTACCTGACTGTGGATAGGTTTCCTAATTCTCTTTGGTTATAGTTTCTTTTTTCTTTTTATTTTTTAAAATTTATTTATTTTTTCTTGTTTCAGAACTTTTGTTTGTTTATTTATTTTTATGGCTGGCTCAGCCTGCCCTGAGGGCAGGGCTGGCACAGCATGTGGTGCCGGGGGTTGAACCGCAGTCCCTGAAGCTGCCTGCAGGCGCTTTAGACCACTGAGCCATCCTGCTGGGCCCTATAGTATCTTTTTAAAAAAATTTTATTTATTTTTATGGCCGGCTCAGCCTGCCCTGAGGGCAGGGCTGGCACAGCATGTGGTGCTGGGGATCGAACCGCGGTCCCTGCAGCTGCCCAAGCTTTCCTAAGCAGGTGCTTTAGACCACTGAGCCATCCTGCTGGGCCCTGGTTATAATTTCATCATACATAAGATGGAGATAATAACCATTAGGTAATTACACAATTATTAGATAATTATATGGAATACTGAACAAGCCGTCCTGTTCAAATGTCCTTTTTATGGTAACTTGGAAGTCGCCCACCCCCACCCCCCAGCTCTGTAAATTTTGCTTTCCCAATCCTGGACATTTGATCAGGCAGCCAAGAGTTCTAAAAGGCCTTTGGCCTTCGGCTGGAAAACTGAGGGTCTGTTGGAGTCAGTGCCTCCCTCCCTCCCACCTCCCCTTCTCCCTTCCCTCCCTCTTTCCCTCCTTCTCTCCCTCTCACCCTCCCTCCTTCCTTTCCTCCCTCCCTCCCCTGCCAACCCTGGCCGCTCCCCATCCTTCCCCTCCCTTCCCCCTCTCCCTCTCTTGCTTGAGTGTGCAGATAACATAGAATAACCCTCTGACTTACTGAGTTAGCGTCTCCCATGTGGTTTTTGCCACCAGGTGACCACTTCCCAGTTTGCTATGAATTGTTTGCTATGATGGTACAGAAACAGCAGTGGCCTGGCCTCTGCTGTGGCTTTTCACACACCCTCACTCTCTCTCTTTTTTTTTAACCAATAATTTTCACTATGCCAAAAGCTTGTACAAGTATGTTATTGTTGTTCTAATTTCCTGGAACTTAGCAAATTAGCTATTGTTATGAGATAACTCTCAAAACATTTTAAGAGATCTTGGCTAAGAGGTCAATTTTTTTTTTTAATATAGACACGTTGGTTGAAAAAAAAAGTTTGTAATCCCATATAGCATTTTTTTTAGGTTGAGTGGAAAGGAGCATAGCCACAAGAATGTACATTAACAAAGGTAATAAGCTAATTAAATAACACAGATGTTTTATTGTCTGGGTATAAGTGCTTGAAGGTCCTATCTTGCTCTAACAATGGCAAACGGAATTTATTAAGGGAGGATTACTTGACAGAAATCTTTTTGTGCCACAAGCTCTGAGCAGGCTAAGATAATCAGCAATGTGTTCCCTCTGTGTGTGTAGAAGCGCAAAGAAGAGAACTCGAGGCACGCAGCATCGAACTCTATACTTCTTGATTATTGAATGACGTGTTGAGATTACACCATCTTGGGAAGAGAAAAGGGGAAAAAAAAAAAAAGCAGAGAGCCGGAAGGTGCCCACTGACAGGGCGACGGGCTGCAGGCCAGTGCTCTAGTCAGTCGGCAGGGAGAGAGACCGGCCTTGGATTCGGGGATTTAATATCTCACAGAGCAGGAAGCAAATGAATGCCGAGCCCTGTGGGATCTTTTTCTGCCATCTCTAAACCAACGGAGCCGCTCCAAAGCACACAGGTGGACCTGGAACCCGGAGTTGGGTTTCCGGGTGGCTTTATTCTCAGGCTTGGCATTGCATCTGTGTTTAGAGCCAACGCAGCAGACATGAGGTAATGGTTAAAGAAGGGAGTGCAAGTAATGACCATTCCCTGAGGGCGCTGTTTACTCTGGGCTTTCTGGGAGATGCAAAAGCCAGGAAGAGTCTGCGCTGAATCTGCCTCAGGTTCTTCTGTGGCCTGGGCTTGCTCTTTTCCCCAGTGTGGTTACCCAGGGTTGCGCCACAGCAGCTGGTGGCTGGTGGGTGGGGCGAGCTGATGGTGCAATCGGCCTCTAGGGCTACCTGTCAGGGCCAGTGGGAAACGCTAAGTGCCAGGAACTCCTTGGTACTGGGCAAGCAGATGCCCAGTAAGTATTCAAAGCGATGCCTCTTGCGTAGGCTGTAATCATAATGCCATTCATTTATCAGTGTGTCCTCAGCTCCCAGGAGTCTGCAGCAGGGCACTGAGAGCTCCTGGGCTAGTTTTGCTCATGTGCCTTTATTTTATCTGGAGGTGACAGTAGGGTATGAGTCGTGGAGAAAAGGCCAAGAATACACTTAAGACTGAAATTTTGTCAGTGGGCCCGCGTTCTGCCCCATAATCCCAAAGGACAGAGCCTAAGTAGCATCTTTGAGTTGACTACATACACTCGTTTGGCCAGTTTTCCTATTATAATTTTGCTAAGACTTTATGCAAGTTTAACTTTTTTTTTTTTTGAAAGAGCTATGAGATTTAATCTATGCCTGCAAGTAGCGACACTCCTGTGGATTGTCTTGGACACAGGCATTGCTGAGTAACTAAGAAGTAAATTTAGGGAAGGTAGCGGCTAACGTTGAAGGCAACAAGGGACATCGGAGTGTAGACACTTGGCCACTAGGGGGAGCCAGGGCCGAAGGGAGCAGAATGGTACATTGGACCCCAACTCCTCTGGTCCCTGGGGCCACAATAAATTACACCTGGGCATCATACTCTAAGATGGATGTAATAATAAAATGACGAGGGCAGAGAGCAAAGTGAGGGATGTTCCTCAGGGTGCCTGGTGTAATGTGAGGAAAGGGTACTGTCATTGTGTGGGTGGCTTCCTCAGAAGCGAGATCACAAAGCACTCTGTAGAAAGGGACAGGACTAGAGTTGAGGTACATGTGATCTGAGACAGTCCGTGCATCCCTTTATGGGAGAAAAGCCTCCCAGCCTTGGCAAGAGAGAGGCCGTTGTGTTTAGGGAAACACATTTTTACTAAGTGACAGTTACCCAGGAGAGTTGCTGGTTTCCCATTTTGTCAAAGCCAATCCTTTGTTAATAGTGTAAACCAGAGTTAAAGCCAAACTGTTATTTTTTTTTCGTATGCTTTGCCTTTATGACTTGAACATCAATGCCATTGCTTTCTAACTTGCAGTTTTATGGCTTTTTCTAGTTCCCACTAGGACCAAGTCAGGAATATTTTTGGCTGGTAGAAAACAGGAAAATGTCATGCACAGCAGCTGGAGATGTGTGTGTTATTCAGAAATGTCATGGCTCTACAAAATCAACAAGGAAAATCCGAGCACAGGTCCAATAATGTACCAAAACTTCTCAGTTTTACCTGAAGCTCAGCCTCAAGGAATCCTGGTGTTCTAGAAACATCTGTTTATCTTTCTGTAGATCAGTTAAAGCCCACACATGAAAATGAAAAAAAAAGATCTCCAAGAAAAATTACTATGTAATACCATTAATAATCTTTCATGTTCCATCGTGTGAAGCATCTGTTAGTGGGTTTTCCAGTTAGACTTCTTTTGGGGAAATGGTGTAGATGAAGCCACACAATGGAGAAAGCAGCTGCTTTTCAGGATCATCACTTTGCTGAAACCTCCCCTCCCCCAGCATGCTGTAAAGAGTCACCCAGGAGGCCAACTGAGGCATTAGATAGGACCAATTTTTGTATAAGGCTGAGAATTTCTCAGGTGTCAGCTTGAGGTGAGGTGCCTAGAGGAGGAGGAATTTAGTCTATGCCAGTATGTTGGGGGCCATGGCCCTCTTCTGAACTCCATGAGTATTTAGTGTGCTGGGAGTTGTCTGGACAGTAGAGTCTCTGGAAGGTGGATAAGGATGGTCTGGGAGAGGAGAGAGAAGGGGTTTGGAGGACACATCTCAAAAGCACCCTGGCGTTACCAACTTGGTCTGAGAAGCTGTGGTTTATCTGTAGAGCTGACTTCCTAGATGGTGACAAAAGGAAAGATGACATTTCCTTTTCTCTTAAATCAATAAATTCAGTGATGGAAGATGAAGCTGAAGGCAAAGACAAGATTTGGACTGGTTAGTTATCAGAAATCAGCTAAAACCAGCTAGACAAGGAGAAAGCAATTAGGAGAGGTGTTAGCAATATAAGCTTCTAGGGTTTACTGTAGGAGAACTGAGGACTCTCCTGAGAAGTTCAGACCCATGGCCCCTTTGCCCCTGAACACATGTTATATATATATATATATATATTTTTTTTTTGTCTTTTTGAGACAGGGTCTCGTTATGCAGTTGAGGCTGGTCCTGAGCTCTACTTTTGTAGCCCAGGCTGGTCTTGAACTCGCACCGATCCTCCTGCCTCAGCCTCCCGAGTGCTGGGATTACAGGCGTGAGCCACCACGCCCGGCGTGCCCCTGAACACATGTTATATTGCAGTAGATTTTCCTCCTAAAAAAACTTGATGTATATCATTTCCTGCTCAAACAGATGTGGATGACTACTTGTTTAAAGCACCAAGTTCCTTGAGACTGGGCGTGGTGGTGAGCGCCTGTAATCCCAGCTCTTGGGAGGCTGTAAACAGGTGGATCACTACAAGTCCGGTCTAGTAGTGAGACCCTGAACACCCTGTAGACCCCTCCCTAAAATACGAAAAATGAATGAGTGAATGAATGAATGAATGAATAAATAAATAAATAAAGGACCAAGTTCCAACTCCCTAATCAAGTACTCAAGAGCCTCAACAATTTGGCCTTATTTAACCTCTCCAGACTTATAATTGCCCTAGAAGCTTGTGTTGCTGCCACTTTTCCTGACTAATTTACTATTCCGACATTTTTCTTTTCTGTTGTTGTTGCTGTTTTTAGTGGTGATGGTTTGGTTGGTAGACTTGGTTTCCGGCTGAGGCCACTGTTTCTCTGTTCACATCTTACTTGTCAGAAACATTTGATGGAGGGCCAGAGGAATAGCTCAGTGGAATAAGTGCTTGCCTAGGTCCTGAGTTTGATCCCTGGTTACCTCAAAAAAAAAAAAAAAAAAAAAAAAGAGAAACATTTGATGGTCTTCTTCCCACACTTTCTTCCCACACTCTCTTAATTATTCTGCAACTATAAAAGCCATACTGGTTTTCCTTTTTGGAGAGAAGTTCTCTCTATGTAGCTCAGGCTGAAGTCACAGGAGCCTCCTGCTTCACCCTCCTGAAGGAGTGTGGCACTATGACAGGTGATTGGCTTTTCTTTCTATAGCTGGCTAGCAAAAGCTGAAGTGCCTTAGGGATGTGTCCAAGGCCCAGGTCTTTTTCTGACTATGCTCCTTGCCTGGGTGATTGCAACTGTATGGCAGGCTACATTTCTGACACTGGTATTAGCCCCAGTCTTGGGTATGGAACTTGAGTAATGGCATCCTTTTTTTTTTTTTTTTAGAATTTTTTAAAAAAATTTTTATTTATTTATTTTTCTTGTTTCAGAACCTTTGTTTGTTTATTCACTCATTTTTATGGCCGGCTCAGCCCGCCCCCAGGGCAGGGCTGGCGCAGCATGTGGTGCTGGGGATTGAACCACGGTCCCTGAAGCTGCCCAAGCTTTCCCAAGCAGGCGCTTTAGACCACTGAGCCATCCCACCAGGCCCAGAGTAATGGCATCTTGACAGAAGTAGAGGTTATCATGAGCCTCCCAGGCTTTCTTTAGCTCAACTGAGCCACTGCCATTGTCATTGCCTGCCTGACTTGCGGGTCCCAAGAGACATGAGAAATAAGAGTAGAGCCGTCCATGTGACCCATACACCACAGATGGAAACAAAGATGCTCAGCTTGAACTCCAGCCAATGTCACATGTGAGCAAAAATAAGCTGTTGGTTTGCGCGCTGGGAATGGTTATATGGCCACAGAATGCCAACATATCATCTGTTTACTTAGGACTCCTAAATATAGATGCTGAGCCTTTGACCTTGCTTCTGTATGCTCTGGACTTGTGTATCCAGCTGAATGCTTGGCATTTCCACTCACTATCTAATAGGCATTTAAAAAAATAATCTAAGATGTGATGAAATACTTTAGTTTCACTGGGGTAGTCTGCTTCTTCCCCTATAAGTTATACCATCATCTGTCCAGTTATTCAAGACAAAGAATTAGGAGTCACTCTTTTTCTTCTTATAATATCTATTTACTTATCTTTACTGTACTGGGGCTTGAACCCAGGGCCTTGCATGTACTAGGGATATACTGTGCCACAAGCTACCACCCCCCACTAAATTGCCCAGGTGGGCCTCAAACTTGTGATTCTCCTGCTTCATCTTCCTTAGTCGCTGTTGTTATAGGCATGTGTCACTATGTCCACCTAGGATTCACGCTTGGCATTCCTTTCTCACATCTTCTACAATGAGTCTCACAGCCAAGCCCTGTGGACTTTCCTGTAGACCCCCATATGTGAATATAGCCATGCTTTCCCATCCTCACAGATGGGCTGGTTCAAAACGCGTTAGGAGAGTAGCTCAGGTTCCACCTTTCCCCTCCAAGTGCCACTCAGTATTGTCTGGAATGAGTTTCAAACTCCCACAGGGCTTCCGTGTTCTGACTCCATGAGCCTCACTGGGGGTCTCGCTGTGGGCAATTCGAATACTTCCAGCTTGTTCCAGCTTGGGGGCATCCACTTCCGGCTCCCTTTACTTCCATTCCAGCTCCCTCTATCCACCATGCTTTCCCCTGTCCACTTCACTGGCTGTTCCTTCTCCCTGTAGAGTGACCAGCTCCATTGTTACTTCCTTGGAGAGACCTTCCACCACTGCATTATTCTGAGTAGTTGCCTCCTGCCAGGAGTGAAACCTCATTTCTTTTTCAGAATTTAAAAACAATTGGAAATTATTTTATTGATTTGTTTGTAGGTTAGCCATCCCTCCATTGCTACCCCTCTTCTTTGCTTTTTATATTTATTTATTTATTTATTTATTTATTTATTTATTTATTTATGTATTTATCTTTAGAACTGGGGATGGAACTCAGGATCTTGCACTTGCCAGACAGGCACACTTGTGCCCTTGAGCTATTGCCTGGGATTCAAACTCAGGACCGTATACTTGCCAGGCAGGCACTTGTGCCATGGAGATATCTCCCCAGCCCCTTGCTTTTTATTTTTAATCTCTACCCCCAGTTTTTTTTTTACAGGAATAAACAGGAAAGATGAGGACATGACACAAAGTGAACCTGTTTAAAAAGGAGAACAGGTGAGCAGAGGTCTCAGGGTGATTCAAAGCAGAGTGATTTTGAGGAGCCCTTTGGGCCTAGACGACAGAGTGCTTGACTTCTGAATCCTGACCAGAGTGGATGTCTCCCTGGACAACAGACCTAGTCTTGGATGTAGATTTTTCAAAGCCCGAGGAACAAAATACTCAATAACAGCATCCAGGTTGTAAATGATTGGCCAGGTGGTCTGGAATACCAGTATTGCCTAATGTTGAGACTTCTCAAGTCCCTGTAATCTCATTGTCAGAGGATAATTTACTGAATCCAGAGTTGTCCTCCAAATACTTGCAATTCATGAAAGATAAGGCATGGAGGCTAAATGTGATGGTGCAGGGCTGTAATCCTAGAACTCTGGAGGCTGAGGCAGGAACATTGCCGTGAGTTTGAGGTCAGCCTAGCCTAGCCTACATAGTGAGTTCAACACCAGTCTGAATTACATAATGAAACCCTGTCTCAAAAAAAAAAAAAAAAAAGAAAGAAAGAAAGAAAGAAAGAAAGATGGAGAGGAGCTTGGTGTGGTGGTGCTTATAATCCTGCCACTCTGTCCTACCTGGGCAATTTAGCAAGACTCTATCTCAAAAAATAAAGAGATGCCCAAACTCTGGGCTCAATCCTCAGTACAGGAGAAAAGTCAAGCAGAGAATTTATAGAGTTAATCAGTAGGCTTTGGTCTATTAAATGTACCAAGCACACATAGATGGTGCTGGCGCTTTGTCCCTAGTGGAGGCCTTGAATTCTTTCTCAGCTGGAATGTGCTGGAACCTCGCAATGGTGTGAAAGAATGCCTAGAATTTATTTTCTATTATGGTCACAGTTCTTTGTCACAGAAGCAAGGGAATCTTCCCCAGCTACCGTGTTAGGAACAGAAGAGCCCCTGGGGATTTGTGGGGACACAGCCGGCCAGTGCTGTCTGGCTTGGGCAGGTAGGGAACCCTCACTTTCTCACACAGGGACTCGGACAAGGCTGTGAAACCTCGGATCCCCAGGGGATCCCCAGGAAGGCAGGTGTCGCAGCTCCTGGTGGATAGCACGGCTCTGCTGCTTCCCTGCAGGCACTGAGCCTGCCTCTCTCACTGCCTGCTTTGCAGCTGCCGTGCACTGAAACAGCTCCCTGTTTGCAGATTTTAGCCCCTTTCTGCTGTCAAATCTTTGAGATGGGGAGGCACTGTGTTCCATTCAGGATTATCATCGTGGTAATCGATTGTATTTTTTTTTTTATGGCCGGCTCAGCCTACCCTGAGAGCAGGGCTGGCGCAGCATGTGGTGCCGGGGATCGAACCGCGGTCCCTGAAGCCGCCCAAGCTTCCCGAAGCAGGCGCTTTACACCACTGAGCCATCCCGCTGGGCCCCAAGTAATAGATTGTATTGATGATCTCTTGTATTGCATTTGCCTTTTAATGATGGCAGTCATTTGAGGCAATGAGAGCTTGATAAATATTTCCTACAATGTGGAGGAAGGCCAAGGGGTACCGATGTATCCCATTGGAAGGCCTCTCAGAACCCGGATGATACATTCCACCTAGGAGGGTCCTAAGAAACCATGTTGAATGAATGAATGAATGAATGAAGAGCTGTCATCCAAGGAGCGGCACCGGGAAGGATGCGCAGAGCTTTGAACGGCATTCTGTGAAAGAGCTCAGCACGTAGAACCAAATGGGCTCCAGCTTTGGCAGCTTGGCTTTGTTGGTTAATCACTGCATGGCCTTGGGAAGGTTGCTTTACCCCTCTTAAGCTCACGTGCCTCATCAGTGATAAAGACAGTGACACCAACTGCGACTTCGGAAGGACTAATTGAAGTCATGCATGTGGCAGTGTTGGGGATTCTGAACCTGCTGGCCTTTCTGCTGCCCTTCCCCAAATTCCACTGCTTTGGTAAGGAATGCGTGCGTGGACAGATTCAGCTGAGAGCTAGAGGAGGCCGGTGTGTACCTCCTGCCACCAAACTAGGCTTTGAGTTACTTTTCAGGTTGTAGGCTCTTGGCTATTTTGTTCTTGAATGTATTTATGTCATTTTCAGTTTTTTTTTTTTGTGGGACCAGGGTTCGAACTCACGACCTTGCACTTGCCCAGCAGGCACTTGTGCCTCGGAGCTATCTCCCCAGCCCCTTCATTTTCAGTTTTAAAAAGGAAATATATATTTTATAAAGTTACCAAATACTGACAACTTGGCTATGGGCAATAGCTTTAAACACTCCTCAGATCCTCTTTATCCAATCCTAGCAGGAGCTAGTGGAAACTTAGAGAAATTTTATTTTATTTTATTTTATTATTTATTTTTATTTTTATTTTTATTTTTTTTTATTTTTTTTTTTTGTCTTTTTGAGACAGGGTCTGGCTATGCAGTTGAGGCTGGTCCTGAGCTCACTTTTGTAGCCCAGGCGGGTCTCGAACTCGCACCGATCGATCCTCCTGCCTCAGCCTCCCGAGTGCTGGGATTACAGGTGTGCGCCACCACACCCGGCTTAATTATTTTATTTTATTTCATTATTTTTTTTCTTGTTTCAGAACTTTTATTTATTTGTTTATTTATTTTTATGGCCGGCTCAGCCTGCCCTGAGGGCAGGGCTGGCACAGCATGTGGTGCTGGGGATCGAACCGAGGTCCCTGCAGCCGCCTGCACTGAGACCACTGAGCCATCCTGCCAGGCCCCCGAGAAATCTTTCCTAAACTTAGTTTTCTTTCCTGAGGCATTTGGTAAAAGGTGTAAAAATTTGGTGGAAGGGGTTGGGAAGTGCATATTCAATGTCCTTGTAAATCCTGTTTTTAAAAAATATATTCACGGTACTTTGGGTTCAAAAGGGTTCAGTATAACATTTATCAGAAGTAGAGAACATGCTGATAAAAATATCCAGTTTTGTATTCTCAGTTATCAAATTCTGTGTAGGTCACTGAAGGTCACCAAAGGCCAGCTTGGAAAGTGTCTGAGTGTGACAGGGGCATTTCTGATCTTCTGTGAATTGTGCACTGTGTACTGTGATGCAAGTGTGTCCATTTCTTCACCTCCCCCCAATACCTGTCAAAGAAGACTTTATCCTGTATTTTCTTCTTTGTTTACAAGAATGTAAAAGAAAAAAAAAAATCATGGCATCTGTATGGCTACTGTTGACTGGTGTGTGGAGCCTACATTTCTAATTTTAGTATATGTGCTGCTGAAGCAAGCACTGAACCCACATTTCTGATCATTACTTAGGGGGTCTCTGTTTTGTTCTACCTGCTGTCACTTCTCATTCACCTTTCTCCTCACTTCTTAAGCCTTTGAGGGCTTGCCCTGGGAATGTGAGTGGGGCCAGGCACTGCCTGAAGAGTAGTCAGGGCACTCAGTCAGCCCACTTTAGGGGACACCGACAGACACATCTGACCTGAAGCACCTGCTCCACCTCCTGCCACCGTGCCAAGTTCCTGGGATTGGTGTGACATACCCGAAACTCTGAGGACCCACACAGCTTCTCTGGGTACGCAGGAAGCTGAAAGTGGGAAAGCAGAAAGGTGTCCTGTTTGGGTGACCTGTCTTACTGTCATGGCCATGGTCAAGAGTAGGAGCAGTACCTCGGCAAGTGGTGCATTGTTCAAGGCTAAGGCAAAGCTGGTGATTCGGAATTTTGCCCAGTGTCTTAGGGGGGCTCTGAACAGCTCAGGGGAGAAGCCTGGCCCACGTGACCTGGGGAGTGAAGACATGAAAGATAAACAGGTATTTCACAATGTGTTTAATGGCGTGCTAGAAGTAAGAGGACAGAGTGGCCAGAGGGCTAACTTTTTATTTTCCCATTTCCACTGCCTCAAGGTCCGCAAAGCCAAGGAGATCTGGGAACAGAAGGAGGTGCATCTGCATTGACAGAGCCAGTGGCCCATTCGATGACTTTCTCCGCACTGTCCTGCAGGACTGCTTGGGGCAGGGCTCTCAATGCCTGTAGACCACCTGCCTCTGAGGCTGCACTGGGGCCTCTTATTATAATGTGTCTCCCCTGTCTGTACCCAGACCTTGGAAGGGACATTGTGGGAGAAGGGTCTGGGGCTCTGCATGAAGATGGACCCAGGCTATAAATGACTAGAAAAGTGAAAGGTAAATGATGGGGCAATAAGGCGTGAGGTCTTTGTCATATGGGGAGGGGGGTCACGGGGGGGCGATGGAAAGAAGACCCAGATGCATTGCATCCATGTGCCAACACCACCCCAGGAACGTAACCTTTGTGTACTGCGAAAATGGACTAATAAAGACATTTTAAAAGGGCATGTGTGCTGATTTTTATCCGTGCTGTTTGAAAATTTAAAGTTTTCATTAGAGTATAAAGGTAAAAAGTTGAAGTTCTAAAGGCAGGTACAGGAGGGCCTTGCTGCCTACTTCATTTGTGATCCTGGATGAGTTCCCTACCCTCAGCGCCCTGAGTTGTGACCTAATATTTCTGCTTTTGCAGGGCCCTGTGTAAAACCAGGGAGCCTGGAAGGTTTAGCACAGTTCCTAGAAAATCATGAGGACAAAAGGAAGAACCATTGAATGTGGATACTGAAAAAGATTTTTAGGCAACGCATACTGTCTCTACATTTTGTTGACTAGTTACTCTGTAAAGAGAGAAAAATTCTATTTCAATATTGAATAATACAAATTGGTTCCAAATTACCATCAGCTGAGATTTCTGAATTGTTTTATTTTTGTGGCTTTCCTGGATCTCTGAACACATCTAAAAGCCAAAGAATTAGATGAAAAACTTTTGGGATGAATACTCAGAAATGCAATGTATAGATAATGGTGGGTAGAAATGGAGGAGGAACTGGCTGAGTCTATTCTGTGTTGACGCGTTTTTGCATCGTCTTAGTCTAAAACAAACCCTGTGTTTTGGTGTCTAGCTGCGGCTTTCTTTCATCCTCTTTTGTTGCAATCCTTTGTTTCCTGCCTTCCTCCTCCTCCTCCTCCTCCCTCAGTGCTTCATTCTGTCCTATCTTTTTCCCTTGTCTCTGGTATAATTCCTTCTCACTCATCTCCCAAGCAGAATTTCCCCATGTAGCACCAGCCAGGGCTGAGGGAGTTGACTGGAAATGCGGTTGAGTTCCACAGTGTCTTACTCAGGGTCAGCCTGGCTAACTGCAAAAGCAGCTTTCCTGCCAAATGGACCTTGGAAAGCTGGACCAAGAGGGGAAGAGTAAAGGTGACAAAAGAACTGACCATTTCTTCCCAGTGTAGCTTATGACAGAAACCAATTGTGGTGATGTAACCATGAGAAAAAGAGTAGAAAATTTATGTGATCACAGAATGGGATATTAGAATGTATTATAATCCAGAGTGTGGAGAAGGAACCTTGGGAGAAATGCTGACCAGAATCGCCCAAGCTGAACAGCTGAAGCTGTTCTAGTGCTTTGCTGTTAGGCGACATCTTTGAACCTTTCCTATCTCTTCCCATATGCTATTCCCAAAAACTTGTAATCCACATTGTCAGGTATAGTCACAGCAACGACCCCACTTCTCTGGTATTAAATTCTGTCTTAGTTACTTTTTGTTCGTTGCTGGGACAAATACCCGACACTCAAAATGAAAGAAGGAAAGGTTTATTTAACTCACAGTTTGTAGAGGTTTCAGTCCATATTCGGCTGGCCCAAGGCTGAGTGGAGCAGGGCAGAGAGCATCCAGTTCATGGCGGCAGAACAGCAGCAAAATGGTGGGAGAGGCAGCCAATCAATCAGGGCAGCAGAGCAGCAGCAACAGCTCAAGTCTGTCTCTCTTTATATTACATTCAGGCTCTCTGCCTTAGCCCCGTCTTAGGCTACACCCATAATCCCAGAAGTACTTTGACCCATAATCCTATCAGTACTAAAACCCATAATCCCAGGGATCATGGATCAAGTCTCAAACTCTACAAGTCTCTGCCCAATGACTACATGAGGTTTTAGGGGGACAACTAGACATAAACCACAACAGGATCCAACAGTCAGCAGGAACAATGGTGCAGGGAGCATCCTGTCCTGCACGCCCCTTTCTGAGTGCCAGAGTCTCTACTTAGTGGTCGCAGTATGAACTCTGTGAGTTAGAACCCTTGGGTTCAAATCCACATTTCCTACTTATTAAGTGTTATGGCTTGTATCTGGTTGTCCTCTCAAAGCCTCATGTAAATCATGGGGCTGTCAAGCCCGCAGCTTGAGGGGTGGGGCCAAAGGACCAGGGCGAGGCTTGAAGGGCCGTGTCCAAGAGAGGAGCCATTAAACTGACAGCTCGTGCTGTCAGACTCCCCTCCCCACGAGGCGGTCTCTCGGAGGTACGGAGCAAATCATCCTGGACACTGCAGTGCAGTGCCTCGAGGTCTTGCCATGTAATTCAGGCTGCTTTAAACTATGAAACCTCTAGTAACAGTGAGCTAAATAAACCTTCCCTTCCCTAAGCTTATGTGTCAGGTATTTGTCCCAGCAATAAGAGAAAATTAACTAAGACATTAAGGAGGTTTCCTTAAACAACTTAGTCTTTCTGTGCTTTGGTTTCCTCATCTGGGAAATGGAAATAACATCCAACTTGGGGAGTATAAGAAGATGAAATGAGAGTAACCCACACGAAGCACTTAGAAAATTGCTTCATTTATCAAAGTGGAAATTATTGTGTCCTATGCTCATTTGTCTCGTTTTTCACTGTTTGAAAGCCTTGGTAATATCCAGGAGTTCTGAGTAGACCATAGAACTGATACGATAAACATTTTCTAACACTGGTGTTTTCCTTTCTGGGGAACAAGATTTCCTGTCTGGCTGCTGTTCTCTTGCTCTCAGATGGGTATACTGATTCCATTTATGAGGGCCCCCCAGCCCCGAGCATGCTAGACAGGTAAGTATTCTACCACCAAGCTACATTCCCTGACCCACCAGCCTTACTCCTTTATTTTTATGTTTTGAGAGAGGGTCTTGGTATGTTGCTCAGGCTGGTCTTAGATTCCTATGTTCAAGTAGTCCTTCTGCCTCAGCTTCCTGAGCAGCGGAGATCCTAGGCATGATGTGGGCATGCTAAGATTTGATTATCCCTAATAAATCTTAGATATGCTAGAATTGATAGATCATCAATAACTTACCAGCACTGTAATTCCACTGATCACATTTTGGAACATGGTTTGGCTATGTATTAAATTAGAGAACTGGGATGGTTATGCACAACTATAATGTCAGACAATCAGGAGGCTGAGGCAGGAGGACAGCAAATTCAAGGCAAGCCTGGGCAACTTAGGCCCTATATAAACAAATAAACAAACAAACAAACCAGCAAACGAGCTGTGGATGTAGCTCAGTGGTAGAGTGCTTCTGGGTTCTAGCACTGGTACAACACACACACACACAACACACACACACACACACACACACACACATACAATTATTACTAATGCTAACCTATGGCCTCAAGTTTTAGAAATACCTATTTGGCTCTGCATGTTTCTTTGTTTTTCTCCTGTGGCAACACTGTACTTTTTATTTAACACATGTGCATGGGCTACTTACAACTCTGAGAATGTGTCCTTTTAAAAAAAATTGCAATTTCAAAAATAGTCACCAATGCCTGAAAGTAGAATGTAAGAATGCAGGGACCAGGGTATCATGTCTTAAGAAAGTACTTTTTAGACAAATGCTTCTCTGGGAGACTGATTAAAAAACAAACCGTCAGTCACACAGGGCACACCCCTGTGCTTCTGTTCCATTTTTATCTCACCAATCTCCCTTGCAAAATTAAGCTTGTTATAAATATGTTCCTTCCAAACTGTGGGAAATAAGTCCTGAGCAACTGGCTCTTTGATAAGGTTAAGTTAGGGGATTGCTGCTTATCATTGGAACAATGCACACAAAAGCAATTCAGTCCCCAGGCCTGTGACAAAACCGGTGGCCAAGTGGTGCTCACCCTTCTTGTTCTCAGGCATTCCAGGGGAGTGGCAGAGGCCAGCCAGTGCAGGACGTTTTCAAGTCCTTTTTTTCCCCACCCCTCTGAGTTGCTAAGTGTCATTGAGCAAAGCATTGGTTTTGCAAGAATCTTATGCTAACATGTCCTGTGTTTATCCATCTGGGGCCTTACTCTTCTCATTAATAAAACCAGATGGCTCAGCGCTTTGACGTGTCACATCCCCACAGGTTTGACCTTGTTGAGTGGACACTATTAAAAGATTTTCCTATTATTAAAAATTTCCATTGCATCAAATAGTAAATATTAGCAACATTCGTCTACAGGGAAAATGATGTAAGGAGAGGCTGTGTTGACCTCAGGCACAGGGTGCAGTTAGGTATTTGATCATTATGCAACTCTGCTGACTCACAAAGCCCCTTAGTACAGTGAGAAAGCTCTAGCGGCAGACACTTTCCCAGCAGCTCCTGGAGGAAGCATTTGGCTTCACACAATGCCGTAGATGGGAGTTTTGTTTGGCTCTGTTCCCTCAGCACGGAGGAAGTTATTCTGAAAGATGTCAAGGGGAAGAAAGTCCACCTAGAAGTATGGCAGAATGAGGAATGAAGGGAAGGGAACGGGTCGCAAGGAGCCTAGGTCACACTGTGTTATGTTGTTTACTTCTACCACTGATGAATACAAGGTTTCCTTTCTTTCCTTTCCTCTTGTTCTTTTTTTTTTTTTGTACTCTGGAAGCCAAAGGCTGCTTTTAGGAAGCCTAAAGCTGTGGTGGAAGAGCTGAAAGCAGCTTGAGAATCAAGATCTTAAGAAATGATTTTGACAGTGATCCTTTTTCTTTTTTGAAAGTTGCAAAGAGACTACTTGAAAGAGCAACTCTAAGAAAGACAATCCTGGTTTTTTTGTTTGTTTCTTTTTTTAATATTTAGTACAGGGTCTACAGGGTCTCACTATGTAGGTCTGACTCCTCATGATTCTCCTGTGTTCAGCCTCCCAAGCGCTGGATGGATTACAGACATGCGCTAACAGGCCCAGTCTCAATCACCATTCTCAGTGCACCCCCCGCGGGTGGAATTAGCATGGCATGCCAAGGGTCAAACCCTGGCTGCTGTGCTCTGCCTAAGCAGGAGCTTTAGTCCATTGAGCTAGTTGTCTGCAAATTGTAGCTCAGCTAATGTTTCACTTACAAGATAACACAGAAATAGATATGCTCAAACAGGTAGAAAAAAAGATTTCATAGCAGTATAGATCATCCCAATTACTTAAAAGATGTGTTTGTACATAGAAAATAGTCTATGAATGAACACTAAAATACTAATGGAGTATATTTTTTCTCATTATATTTTTTCTATATTTCAACTTTTATTATTTTAAAAATCATTAAAATAATTTTAATATAAAAATTTCAATGTACTGATGAAAAAGGTTTGTGTCCAAATGCTATAGAAACTGAACCTATTTGAATAGATCAATAGATCCATTTGAATCTGATCCACTTTTTCTTTAACTTAAGAAATTAGGTTAAATTTTTTCATTAAGAGAAGTTAATCTTTAGCGCCATTGTAAGAGTTGATCAGGAAATGAGACAAAAATCAGGAGATCATATTTATTACATTTATGAAATATAAAAAACAAATTAACAAAGCAACATATATAAAATTTTCTATATATTTTGTGAGTCCACAGGACCTCAGGAAAAAAATATGTTCTGTATGTGAATTTAATCTTATGGCACTGTGGTTTACGTTTTGTGTATTCAAGTATGAAAGAAACTATATATAGTGGTTATGGAAGGGTATGGAAGATGAGAAAGAAAAAACTGAAATTTGGTGAACTATCACATACATTATGTTAAAATTAATGGATATATATATATATATATATATATATATATACCATTACCATTAATAAAGACAAGGAAGAAAACGGTTTTGCTGTTTAGGTTTAAATACTAAACACAAAAATATAACATTCTGTGTCTACAATAATTTTTGAAATGTATACAAGTGCACTGCAAATAAATGAGCTTTTCAAAAATTTCAAGTCTGTTTTCTTTATGCAAACATATTTCTTTCTGCACATATGATTTCTTTTCCTTATTATTATTATTATTTTTTTTTTTTTGTCTTTTTGAGACAGGGTCTCACTATGAAGTTGAGGCTGGTCCTACGCTCACTTTTGTAGCCCAGGCTGGTCTCGAACTCGCACCAATCCTCCTGCCTCAGCCTCCCAAGTGCTGGGATTATCTTTTCCTTATGTTAAAGTCTTTTTGTTTAGTTTTTAAAACAATTTTTAAGGGTGGTCAGTATTGTGGAATCTAACTGCTAGCCCAAAGCTGAGACTTCATGCAAATAATTCTTCCATTAGGTTTCAGGTTTTGTCCTCCAAGGATTTATAGTTAAATAGACAACTTCCTTTATACAGTCAGTTTTGTCTGTGGATAACGGCAGTGCTCTGTTTCAGTAGGCTTTCTTACACACCCTTCCTTTTCTTCCTATCAGCAGCAGTCTCCAAACTTTTACAATGCAAGTGGTAGGTAGTAAAGTGCTTTATACAAGAAAATACTATACAGGTGTGGATAAGTTCCATTTCACATCCCACAGACCACAGCTCATACATGATACCCAAGGAAAGGTTCTTTTAAAGAAATACCTTTCCTGATAATAGGGTTGGGGATTCTTACAATCTTATTTATTACTTTAAGTAACATCAAAGGTAAGTAAGTAACAGAGCCAAAGCTGGGAGGAGCCCTCCTTAGAGGTGCTGCCCATAATGGATTGTTGCTAAATATCATGCTGCTATTAAAATCTCCCTAAAAGTTATGACTTTCAGAATCAGTTTTATAGAAAACATATTAATGCAGGGTTTCCTGTTTCTCTTTACAAAGCAAAACTGAATTTCAACTTGGTTCCTGAACAGATTGGTGAGGCAAGGCCCTTGGATTACAACATTTCTTTACATTTTGGCACTTTGAAAAGCACTTCCAGTTTTGTTTTTGAGGTTTCTTTTTCAATAAGCTGGTGCTGTATACACGGAGAAGTGCCATCATGTGCGATACCCTGGGGATGGCTATTTGCATTCTCTTTTTAAAATATCCATGACTTTTCTTCCAAGAGATGGCTTCCAGCGTTGGACAAAACTTTTCATATTGACGATTAATTTGCCTGTTCTTACATCCTCGTGGCCTGCTACAAGGTACTCCAGACCTAAAAGAGAACACAGTTAGTGGGCATACATAATGTTAGATTTTTAAAAAGAGGGACATGGGGTAGTTGCTAAGGCTATTCCTTACTTTTTTTTTTTTTTTTTTTGTGGGACCAGGGTTCAAACTCACGACCTTGCACTTGCCCAGCAGGCACTTGTGCCTCGGAGCTATCTCCCCAGCCCCTATTCCTTACTTTGCATATTGAAAATTAAAGGGAAAGAATTCAGCATTTATTCTGCTTTACAATAAAAACTGCATTTCATAGAAGCCTAGTAATCCAGCTTGAGGGAGCATGTCCTTTATAGAATGTCAGCTAGTAGATGGAAGAGAATAGAACTTAAAAAGCATCAAACTTTAATGGAAGTATGGTTTTCAGAAAGAGGTCATTAATTGGTAAAATCACTAAAGGAATGGCTAATGGAAAACTGGATGGTTTTATACTGCTCAGGAACTGTACACTCATTATATTGCAATCTGAAAAAACAAAAGGAGGTGTCAGTAGCCACACTGGACAGTTTTTTTCTGTGACCTGAGGTCCAGTGAGGGATACCTGTACAGGCCACCCACATTCTCTGTCTTCTGATGGGGCTACCTATAAAACAGAACACATTGTTTCTAATAGATGCTACCTAAAGTGTTTGTCTTGATTCAGTCACAACTTTGCTTAGTGATTAGAGGGGATAGAGGAACAAGCTAAACAACACCAGGAAGGAACTGTGCAAGCACAGAAGGATGGAGAACCTACAGGACATGGCCTGGTTGCTTCAACAAGTCCTGAAAATGAGACTATGCCAGAACAAAAGTTCTTGAGGTTCTGAAAAACAAGATATAAAGTGTGATCTTGGATTGAATGCCAGCCAGGGCAAATCAGCTACAAAGGACATATTGGGATAGGCTGGAAAATAAGAAGAAATGATCTCTCATTAACACTTATATTTTTTAGTTTTCATATTAGGGAATATGAAAACTAAAATTGTAGGTAAAGCAAAGCAGGTTGTGGAAAGGAGCCTCTATACACAAATGGAGAAGGATCTGTGCTATGACATTGACAGAGATAAGTTTGGGTTGGATGGAAATGTGACATTTAGAAATTTTCCCTAAATTTCTGTAATGTACTTGGATTTTATCACTTTAACAATAACAAAAAGATTACTAAAAAGACTAGAAACAAATGCAACACTGAGATAGCTCAGCAGACTAGGTGCCTGCTTTGGCAAGCACAGGTACCAGGGTTTCATCCCTAGTCCTGCATGCCATGTTGGCTTCGTCCCTGGGACTCCTAAGCCAGCAGCTGAGTATGGGTGTGATGGTGCATGCCTGTAATCCCAGTACTGGGGAGGCTGAAAACAGGAGGATCACAAGTCTGAGCCACGCAGTGAGACCCTTTACCAAATACATAAATAGGGCCTGCAGCTTAGCTCAGTTATTTAAGGACTTGCTCAGGCAAATGCTATCAGGTACAGGGGACTGAGGTTCAATCCCCAGCTCCACATGCCTTACCCAACCTGCCTTTAAGGCAGCCTGAGCCAGCCAAAGAAATCTGTTCCAAATACATAAAAAAAAAAGCGACACTAAATTTAAAAATAACTGTCATGATATTTTCAAATTGGAGAAAAAGGAAAATGATGCTCTAGAGAAAATGTTTTTTCATAACACTGGAGGACATGGGAGTTCAAGACCGGGTGAGGCTACAAAACTGATTTCAGGGCCAGCCTGAATTGCATAGCAAGACCCTGTCTCAAAAAGACCAAAAAAAAAAAAAAAAAAAGGCTTTATAAGATAATTACATTCTTCAAAGCGTCATTTGCCTTTAGCAGGTGAGTTCTACTATTAATAGACTAGTTAAAAATAGCTTGATATTGTCCACTTAATGTCTAATCAGATTTTTTTTAAAAGAATTTTTTATTGTACTTTACTTTTTTTTTTTCTTGTTTCAAAACTTTTGTCTGTTTATTTATTTATTTATTTTTATGGCTGGCTCAGCCTGCCCTGAGGGCAGGACTGGCACAGAATGTGGTGCTGGGGATCGAACCGCGGTCCCTGCAGCTGCCTAAGCTTTCCTAAGCAGGCGCTTTAGACTACTGAGCCATCCTGCCGGGCCCTCTAATCAGATCTTTTAAAAATATAATTAAATGCCTGGCATGGTGGTGCAGCCTATAACCCTGACACTTGGGAGGCTGAGGCAGGGCGATCATTGCCAGTTTGAAGTCAGCCTGTGCTACAGAACAAGTTCAAGGCCAGCCTGAACTACATAGTAAGACCTTGTCTCAATAAACAATTTGTTTTAAAAGCTCCAAAATTAAATGTATTGGGGCCTGGTGGGATGGCTCAGTGGTCTAAAGCGCCTGCTTGGGAAAGCTTGGGCGGCTTCAGGGACCGTGGTTCAATCCCCGACACCACATGCTGCACCAGCCCTGCTCTCGGGGCGGGCTGAGCAGGCCATAAAAATGAGTGAATAAGCAAATAAAGGTTCTGAAACAAGAAAAAAATAAAAACAAAACAAAACAAAATTAAATATATTGTTTCAAATGAATTTATTTTGAAACTAAAGATAAAACAAATACTATAGGAATTCTCCATTAATTTAAAATAGAATCGTAAAGTCAATGAACATAAATGATACCGGATAAATCTGCAGCTATGGAGTGGCATCATACCAAACAATTACCATACAAAGCAATATTTTCTTTGACATCTCAGCAGTATTTACATTTAGTTTTCCTATCTCTGTGCTTTGACATCTACTTTGCTTCATGTTTGAGGCATACAGTTTAACTTATATGAATAGGAAAAGAAAATATGATAGTGGCCGGGGTTTAATTCTTGGTGCACTATGCCAACTCAGCTCCCAGGGCATGCTGAGAAGGCGATTGAGACTGGGCACGGTGGTGCACACCTGTAATTCCAGCACCTGGGAGGCTGAAAACAGGAGGATCACTATGAGTCTGATTTGTGTACTGAGACCCTGTAGACCCTGTAGACCTTGTACTAAATACATTAAAAAGAAAAAGAAAATATATCTTCGTGTTAGCCTTGATGTTCTAAAATATATGACTGATGAATGAGTCAGCCTGTGCATGACTTAAGGAGGAATGAATTCTCAGGGATGTCCTATTAGGTGGCCTGTTGTCCAACGCAGCAAAGGAAGCATGGAGATACCTAAGGCTTCAGGACTTTCTTATCAGCTTCCGCTGGCTTTGGCCATTGGACTTGTGAAAACGGACAAGCAAATGAAAGAGGCTCTGGTTTTGCTTTTGCAGGTTCCAGTCTTTTCCTTCAAATCAAGTAAACATGTTTTCAAGAATTCTTTGAATAACTGCACTTATGTTTTCAATTGTGATGAACTCAGTTGATTCTTTGGCTCTGGCAGAATCCTGATTAGGAAGTAGAGTTCACTTCCTGAAGCGGGGATCAGACAGTCAAAGCTTTTGTTTTTAATGTCTTACTGAAAAACTGAGCAGGCTTTTTTCTTTCTTGTGCCAACATAGTAGAAAAATGTTTATAAAAGGAGACCCTGCACATGGACACTGAGGCAATAGAAACTTCACGATTTTTCATTTCCTCCAGTCAAAATCCAAGATTCTCATTACTTCAGTATATTCTCTGGAACTATTTGTTTATGATATAAAATTATCTTTTCCACCTTTTCATTAAAATTTAAATCACTGAAGGGCCAGATAAAGATTGTGAAAAATTAATTAACAGGTGAGAAAAATTAAAGCCTTTTTATCACTGCTTAGGTTGTTTAGGTTGAGGTAATATTTTACTGTTAATTTCTCTGTTGGTTATCTGTTTGTTTTTTTCAAATTTATTAATCACAGAAGGCTTGTTAATAATAGAATTGTGGTTTCTTTCTTTTTATTTTATTTGTTTTTAGGGAAGGGTCTACAGGGTGTTCAGGGTTTCACTACTAGATTGGACTTGTAATCTGCTTATTTACAGCCCCCCAAAAGCTGGGATCACAGGCACACACCACCATGACCAGTCTCAATTGCCATTTCAGTGCATCCCAGGGGCAGGGCCGACACAGCAGGCCTGGGATCAAACCCCAGTCCTTACGCCTACTTTCAGGCGCTTTAATCCACTAAGCTATTTGGCTGGCCCAGGACTATGGCTTCTTAGCTTGCATGTAGAAGAATTCTGTGCCAAATATAAACTATGCACCTGTTTGCACAATGCTGCTAAGAGGCAGGTGGCAACTCTGAACAGGAAGACAGAGGCGGTCAGAGAGGAGATTTTCTTGGAATTATTATTATTATTATTATTAATTATTCTTTGTGGGATCAGGGTTCGAACTCACGACCTTGCACTTGCCAGACAGGCACTTGTGCCACAGACCTATCTCCCCATCCCCTTGGAATTATTATTAGTTTTAATAAAACTCACTATCTGAGTGCTATGGTACTATTGTCTGGGCAGTGAAGGCATTATGAGCAGAAATCTAAAGTCTGTCTTCCAATTGCATGAAGGAGGCAGAAAAATAAGTAGCTTTTGCCACACGTGACACATGTACACAGATTTGCTGCATAGAAGGAGAAGCCTGTGCCCATGGCCTGCCTCTGCTCATGCCATACATGTTAAGGATCAAATGCAAGTTCCCAAGTTTCCCTAAAATTCTATCTAAAATTTATTTATTTGTTTACTTTTCTGCGATTTCTAATTTGAAGGCAGAGCGAACATTTAATGAAAAACAACATGATGAGAACCCGAGAGTTGTTTTCTATTCAGAAGAAACAGATGTTTCTCATGCACTAGTAGAAATGAATTCAATGTTATTTGCACAGATGGAATTTTGCATCCAAGCTTCCTTTGGGAACAGGTTCCAATGGAACAGGACCAAGCTTTCAGATAACATGCTGGAGAGCAGCAGATAAGTCTGTGAACGTCCTTTCTGTGTCACTGGCTCGTGGGACCAATTGGAGGCTTCCCTTTTAGGATAGAAAGTATTATATTGCTAGGTTTGAAGTATTTTACCTTTGCAGAGTATGTGGATGAGCAATAATTTTTTGACATCAGTTCGAACAATTCCATTTGGATTTTCTCCCGAACTCAGATGGTGAAATGAAGTTACCTCTTTGGGTCTGTTTAGATTGTGATTCTCATAACGTAAGACAAGAGCAGCTCAGCAGAGACAAGGTAGGTGCTAAGACAGGAAAGTTGAATGCTCACCCGGATTCAGGATCGGACAAGTGCAGCCTCTGTTTGTCCATGATTCTGGGTATAATGTTCTCTTTCCACGTAAAATCTTTAACTTGGTAGATTTTAAGACTTTTTTAATCTTCACAATGACCTCAGCATGAGACCCTTTATCATGTGCTGATAAAATCTTTATTTTTAGCACTGTAACAACATAATTCCAAAAGTCAAAATGTATAATTTTCTTTTGTCATTCAAATAACTTAAATACTCATTTCACAATGTACCAGAAAGGTGAACTGATGACCAGAATGTGAAACTTTGCCTTAAAAAAAAATCACTAGGTGGGCCAGGGATATAGCTCAGTAGTTCATTGCCTGCCTGGCAAACCTGAGTTCAACACCTGGTATCCAAAATCATTAGGCTAATTCATTTTTGTGCTGGCCTCTTCCCACTTGTCTATATGAACCGCTCCATCTTTCTGGAGCCATTTCACCTTCTAGCTCTCCTATCGTGCTAGGAGGTGATCACCCATATACAATCTTAAACGCAACCTGCAAACATAAACTTCAGTATATTCAGCTATTAAAACTATTCTTAGAAGGGGCTGGGAAGATAACTCCAAGGCACAAGTGCCTGCCTGGCAAGTGCAAGGTCATGAGTTTGAGCCCCAGTTCCGCAAAATCAAATCAAAACAAAACAAAACAAAACAAACTATTCTATAGAAGAAGTAGGAAATATGAATTTTATCTTGGTTTTTATTTATAGTTTGACTGTCTGATAATTTTATAATCAGCTGTGTACAACATTAGTGCAGAAGCCAAAATGTTACAGCTGGAAGATATTTTGCACAACCTGGTGAGATTATATAATGGGACCAGTTACTGTTCTTCCTTAGTATGTATAAGTTAAGAAGCTTGGGGTCAGGGATGCCATCCCTCTACCTTAGGGCAGAACTCTAGTATCCTTGTTTTGGGTACCTAAATTATACATACTTATGGAAGACCATGCAATATTTCAGTATATGTATAGATCAGGTAATACCAGACTAAGCAGATCAAACATTTATTATTTCTCTGGTGGAATATTCAAAAAAAGTTTATTTTTTTGGTCTTTTTGAGACAGAGTCTCACTATGCAGTTCAGGCTGGCCTTGAGCTCACTTTTGTAGCCCAGGCTGGTCTTGAACTCGCACTGATTCTTCTCTCTCAGCCTCCCAAGTGCTGAGATTATAGGTGTGCACCAACACACCCGGCACATTCAAATTTTTTTCTCTTGGCTTTAAGAAAAACATTTCCTTGAACCCTGGTCCCACAAAAAAAAAAAAAAAAAAAAAAAAAAAAAAAAAAAAAAAAAAAAAAAAAAAAAAAAAAAATAAAAAA
>PVJA010030094.1:0-26105 GCA_004027025.1 Myocastor coypus
TTTTTTTTTTTTTTTTTTTTTTTTTTTTTTTTTTTTTTTTTTTTTTTTTTTTTTTTTTTTTTTTTTTTTTTTTTTTTTTTTTTTTTTTTTTTTTTTTTTTTTTTTTTTTTTTTTTTTTTTTTTTTTTTTTTTTTTTTTTTTACTTCACATGTTATCTCTAATCTGAATTGCTCTGTATGTTTCTGCCCTTGACTTTCAATCTCACCTGCTACTGATTCGGAGATTTTCTCTGCATGATTCCCATTTTCTTCCATGGTAGTGTTTCCTGTGTTTGCATTGTGTGGACTCGGGACCTGGGATTGGATCTTGCTCCTTCTCTTTATCATTTTTTATAGTAGTGATCTCTGCTATAGAATCTTGTGTCTAGTTCCACTAAGTTTGTTCCCCTCCAGATGTGCCTGGCTGTGAGTCGAAGATCAGACACTGGCTACCTTGAGGCCCTGTGTGTCAGGACAGTGGTCAGCTTTGTGGGGACAGTGGTTGGCCATGGGGGGGAGTATTGGTCAGGATTTTACTTAGAGGAACAGAATAGGTATAATATAAGGAATACACATTAACAACAAATATACAATCTATAAGAAATTGTAAGATTGGCTTACAATAGCCACAGAGTCAGATGAGGAAGTGTGCATAGGGCGTCTGCATGCTCCGGACTGAAGAATTCAATCCCGAGGCCTGGACTTCACTGCAGCACTCCATGTAAGTCTCTGTCGGCTGATGGGTCTGCAATGGAAGACTGAAGTGTCTGCAGATGGACGCTGAAGAGTCTGCGACAGATGGCAAAAGATCTAAGCTGGAGGCTGAAGAGTCTGCACTGCAAGCCAGACGATGAATTCCAGTCTGAATATGAAGACCGAAGCTTCTCCAATGAAGTGAAATGTTGACTCCTCCTTCTGCCCTTTAAAAAGTCTTTTTGTGCTCTGTCATTCTGACGTGGGCTCTTTGTGCCCTAGGGTGGAAGCAATCATATCCCAGGATGGGCCCTTGATGCCATTCTAGGGAGAAATGCAATCATATTCTAGGGAGGCCCTGGTCACACTCCAGGGAAGAACCAATTGTACCCCAGAGTGGGGCTCCCACCAACAGGGAACCGCGCTGCTGAGTCATTCAGCCAAGTTGACACATTGTATCAACCACTACAGGGGAATATTGGTGTAGTCGAGGTTTGGGCAGTTTTCAACTTGGGGGATGTATTTGGGCTGAGAGAGTTCTTACTTGGCCAATGTGAAGGTGGTTGGAATCTGAACTCACGTTGTTGATGATTCCGCAACTGGACCAGGGCTGAGTCTGCTTTTTGGCCCAGTCTGTATGGCAGCAGAGTCCGGGCTGGAGATCAGGGATGACGGATCAAGTCCCAGAGCTGCAAATTGGTCCAGGTGCCATGTAGCTATTCAAAATGGTGGGAGGGTCAGGGAGTGACAGGTCAAGTCCCGGAGCTGGGGTTCGGTCCAGGCGCTGCACGGTCTGTCCAAATGGCCTAGTGCTTCGCTTTTAATGTTTAGATCTTTTAATTCATTTGGCTTTACTTTAATGCATGGGGATAGACCTGGGTCGAGTTTTAGCTTTTGGCATGTGCATAGCCATATTTTCCAGCATCATTTGTTAAAGAGTCCATCTTTCTTCCAGAAAACATGTTTGGCCCCTTTGTCGAGGATAAGGTGACTTAGTGTGTTTGTATTTGCTTCTGCATCTTCTAATCTACTCCACTGATCCCCAAGTCTATGTATTTGACAATACCATACTGATTTTATTACTGTAGCTTTGTAGTATAATTTTAGATCAGGAATTGTAATGCCTCTTGAATTGTCTTTGTTGCTCAGGCTTGTTTTTGCAATTTTAGGTCTTTCATATATAACAATTTAGGGAGTATGGTCATTTTCACAATGTTGGTTCTTTCTGTCCAAGACCAGGGAATATATTTCAATTTTCTGAAATCCTCTAAGGTCTCTTTTTTTTCTAGATACTATAGTTTTCATTGAATAGATCTTTTACTTCTTTAGTTAGTTTAATTCCTAAGTATATCATTTTCTTCAGTGCTATTATAAAAGTTATTATTTCTTTAATTTCTCTCTCATTGTGGTTTTTAACTGTGTGGAGGAATGCTATTGACTTCTGTGTGTTGACATTTATTCTACTATGCTACTAAATTTTCATGCTAAATCTCATAGTTTCTTTGTGGAGTTTATTGGGTCTTCCAAGTAGATTATCATGTCATCTGCAAATAGTGATAGTTTTACTTCTTCTTTACCTATTCTTATTTCTTTTATTTCTCTATTTCTTGTCTAATGGCTGTAGCTAATGATACCAGTACTATATTGAATAGCAGTGGTGATAGAGGACATCCTTGTCTTGTACCACATTTGAGAGTAAAGGACTTCAGGTTTTTCCAATTTAGAATTATATTAGCTGTTAGATTGTCATAGATGGCTTTTATGATATTGAGAGAAGGGTGTTCCATTCTAATTTTCTGTAGTACTTTCAACATGAGTGAGTGTTGGACTTTGTCAAAAAAGCCTTTTTTGCATAAATTGAGATGATCATGTGATTTTTGGGTTTGGCTCTTCATAGAGTGTATTGCATTTATAGATTTGTCTATATTATGCAATCCTTGCATCTCTGTCATGACTCTTATCTGGTCATGGTGTATAATATACTTGTTGATTTGCTGTATTATAGTGGCAAGTATTATATGGCAGATTTTTGCTTATATGTTTGTTGGAGAAGTTGGTCTGTACTTCTCTTTTTAATTGCATCTCTCTCTGGTTTTTGTGTCAGTGTAATACTTACCTCTACTAATGATGTTACGAGCATTGCTTCCTTTTCATTTTTGTTGAAGAGTATAAAGTGTAATGGGATTATATCTTCTGTAAATTTGTTGTAGAATTCAGTGGTGAATGCATAAGGAACTGGACTTTTCTTTGTGAGTAGGCTTTTTATTACATTTTGTATTTTTTTGGGTGTTATTGAGTTATTGAGAGTTCTTATATCTTCTTGATTCAGTTTGGGTAATTTGTAGCTTTGTAGGAATCTGTCCATTTCATCTGTTTCCTCAATTTTGTGACAGTTAAATACTGAAAACAGCTGTTAGCAATTTTCTGTATCTCTGCATGACCTGTAGTAACTTCACCCTTTTCGTTCCCTATTGCTGGAATTTGAGTCCTTCTTTCTTCTTTTTGATGAAGTTAGCCAAGAGCTTATCCATTTTAATTTGTCTTTCAAATAACTTGCTTTTTGATTCAGTAAACCATTGTATTGCTTTCTTTGTATTAATTGAGTTAATTTCTGCTCTAATCTTTATAATTTCCTCCCATCTTTTGGCTTTGTCTTTCGTTTTCTCTTCCTTTTCTAATCGGTTTAGTTGCTGCATAAGAGTATTTGTTTTTTCCCATTTTGTTTTCTTAATGTGTGAGTTCAGAACTGTAAGTTTTCTTTCAAGAATTGCTTTCATTTAATCTTGTAAATTCTGTTAGCTTGTGTTTGAATTTTCATTGAATTGTAGATATTGTTCAATTTCTTCTTTGACACGCTGGTTGCTGAGAAGGGTGTTGTTTAATTTCCATGTACTTCTGAGAGTCTTGTGGTTCCTTCTCGCATTTTTTCCAATTTCATTGCACTGTGATCAGATAATATGGATAGGATAACTTCCATTTTCTTGTATATACTTAAGCATGACCTATGAATCACTATGTGGCCTATTTTGGAAGATTTCCTGTGTGCAGCTGAAAAAATGTGTATTCAAAAGTGGTTGGGTAGGGGCTGAGAAGATAGCTCCAAGGCACAAGTGCCTGCCTGGCAAGTGCAAGGTCATGAGTTTGAACCCCGGTCCCATTAAAAAAAAAAAAAAAAAAAAAAAAGAAGTGGTTGGGTAGAACACTGTGTATGTCGACCAAGTCCAGTTTTACTAGTTCTGGTTCATTTCTGTGACTTCTTTGCTCAATTTTTGTCTGCTTGACTTATCTTTTTGTGATAAATGTGTGTTAAGGTCTCCTGTTAAGATTGTGGTATTGGACAGAAGATTTTTATGTCCATTAAGATTTGTCCTATGTAACTTTGTGCTCTCTTGTTGTGTGCATACATATTTGTGAGTGTTAACTCTTCCTTTTGAATTTTTTCCCCTAACCAGTATGTAGTGGCCTTCTTTATTTTGTTTGATCAATCTTGGTTTGAAGTTTAGACTCTCTGCAAATAGGATTGCTACTTCTGCTTTTTTTTTTTTTTTCAAGGTGCTGGAGCATGAATTATTGCTTTCCATCCTTTGACTTTTAGCCTATGAGTTTCTTTATGAGTTAAGTGTTTCTTTCTCTTGTTTTTTCTTGTTTCACAACTTTTGTTTGTTTATTTGTTTCCTTTTATGGCTGGCTCAGCCTGCCCTGAGGGCAGGGCTGGCGCACCATGTGGTGCCGGGTATCGAACCGTGGTCCCTGCAGCCACCTAAGCTTTCCTAAGCAGGTGCTTTAGACCACTGAGCCATCCTGCCGGGCCCAAAGTGTGTTTCTTATATACATTATATTGCTGGATTTTGCATCCTTATCCACTCTGCCAGTCTATTTCTTTTAATCAGAGAATTGAGTCCAATTTTATTGATGATTATAATTGAAATGTCTGTTGACTTATCATTGACATGTCTTTTCTTTACTACTGTTTACTTCTTTTTCTGCTGTTTAGTTGGTTCCCCTATTTGGTGTGTTCTTTCTGGTCTCATTTGTATAGTTCAGGTCATTTTGGTCCCTCTCTTAAATACTTTTTAATAGTCTGTGTAGAGTTGGCTTTGACATCATGGAATTCTTTAGTTGTTCCTCATCATAGAAATATTTCACTTCTCCCTTATACTTGAAGGAGAGTTTTGCAGTGAATAGCAGTCTGGGATGGACCATGTTTTCATGAAAGACTTGAAGCACACTGCTCCATGCTCTGCCTGCCTTCATGGTTCATGAAGAGAAATCTGCTATTATTCTGATGGCTTTTCCTTTCAATATGATCTGTTTCTTTTCTCAAGCAGCTTTTAGTATATTGTTCTTCTGCTGGATTGCTGGGATTTTGACTGTTATATTTGGGAGTGTTTTTAGTTGCGTTCATGTTGTTTGGAATTCTATGTGCTTCAGTTACTGAATGTCAGATTGTTTTCTAATATTTGGGAATTTTTTCTACTATTACTTCTGTGCATATATATTTATCTCATTTGTATTGACTTCTTTCTCATTGATTCCTACTAATCTCACATTGTTAATTTTTGAATCATCTTGCAGATGTTGAATTTTTTCCTGCATCCTAGTTGCTTATAAGATATTGTTCATTTCCTTTTAACTAGCTGCCATTGTGTCTTCAAGATCTGAGACTGTATATTCACTTTTACTCATATGGTGTTGCCTGCTTGTGGTTGAGATTTTATTTTCTTGTATATCACTTTCCAACTGTTTCATGTGGGTTTATTTCTTTCCTATATTGCTCATTGAGTGAATTCATCAATTTTCTATTCTCCTGTAATTTTTATCAATGTCTTCTTCAGAGGCATTTTAGTCTTTCATTATTGTTAACCTTTCTTTTTCTTTTTCTTTTTCTTTCTTTTTTTTTAAAATTTTTTTAAAATTTATTATTTTTATTCTTGTTTCAGAACCTTTGTTTGTTTATTCACTCATTTTTATGGCCGGCTCAGCCCGCCCCGAGGGCGGGGCTGGCGCAGCATGTGGTGCCGGGGATCGAACCGCGGTCCCTGAAGCTGCCCAAGCTTCCCCAAGCAGGGGCTTTAGACCACTGAGCCATCCCGCCGGGCCCAACCTTTCTTTTTCTACTTCAGAGATTATTTCTACTCTGATTTCCTCTCTACCTTTCTGCAGTTGTGTCTTTACTTCAGACGCTATTAATTTTGAGATGTCTTTTTTTATTTCAGAGGTTATTTCCGATCTGATTCCTTCTATATTTTCCTACAATTTATTTTCTTCTGACTCTATTAATTCAGAGATTTCTTTTCTTTTTACTTTGCGGTTTATTTCTGATCTCAGTTCCTCTACACTCTTCTGCACTTGTTTATTTACTTCAGATTCTATTAATTCAGAGATTTTGACTGCACAATTCTCATTTTTCTTCTATGATAGTGTTTTATAGTTGTGCTGTGTAGCCTTGGGAAAAGAGATTAAATTTTACTCTTTGTCCTTGTCATTCTCTGTAGCAGTGACCTCTGACCTTTGGTTTAGAACTTCATTGAAGTTATGCCTCTATCACGTACCATAATTTGAGTCCAGATTTACCAAGTTTGATCTTGTCTTGATGTGCCTGACTGAGTCTTCTTGCTGTGTGCTGCTTCTTCTTGCTGCAGCTTTTGGAGGAGAGGTTGCTGTGCTCCTGTGGCAAAATTCTCAGCTCCTGAGTTAGTTAGTAAGGTCTGACTCCAGACTCTCTGCAAGGAATTTTGTTGCAGTGATCCACAGTAAATTTTGTAGCTGGGTTCTTGGCAGGGTGGTGCAAAGGTGCAGGCCCAGTGTTCCTGCCTATGTGTCGGTCGGTCATGGGCTGTGGGGGGGGGCAGAGTTCTGGTGGTGGTGTGGAGGTGGAGGCGGAGAGATCCTACTTTGCTGCCCAATGGCTGGGGCTGCTGTGGCCATGGTGGAGGGTTCTGGGGTGGTACAAGTATCACAGGCCAAGAGGCCCTACCTGGGCAGCTGCTTGGTCAGGGCTGCTGTGGGTCGGAGTGGAGAGTCCTGGAAAGGTGTGGGCGCCACAGGCTGAGAATGCCTCATATTTTGCTTATTGACTTGCAAGTTTTCCTCCATACATTTTTTTCTTTTTTATTAATTTTAATGATGAATAAATAGCAATGAGACTGTATCAAAGCAGGTTAATAAGATTGTTACAATAATTAATACATTGTATATTGTCTTTATAGTCATTATTCAGAGTATAAGATGCAGATATAACATCTTGTCTAAACACTAGTAGTACAAATCTTTCTGCTGACTGAACTAAGAGAATGTAGCTGTGTATCTATCCCATTTTAAAACTACATAATAGTCGTTCATTTATATCCCCCTTTTTTGTTTCATGTTGTCAGAGATGGATGCTCCATTGTCATTAAAATATTGTAGGTGTATCAGTTCATCAAAATCAACTAATATAGTCCAATAGGTCAAAATAATAGTGGATTATCAGCAGAACTGGCAATGTCAGAACCTGTTGGTTTGAGCCTTTTATAGCTCAGAATATCAATATGGCATTACTTTTTACACCTCATGGTTAGACTTTTCTGCTGGATGGTTAAGAATAAGATAAAGCAAGACCTATATAACAAAAACTGTAACTTTTGTATCTGACAGGGTCAGTCAAATCCCCTCAGAATTTACCCTGAAACCACGTACCATAGCTTGTAGATCTTTTGTCGGTGTCAGCCATCTGAATGAGTCACGGCTATTGCTTGACCAATTTGTTCTCTGTGAAAGCCTGAGAGAATGTTTTCTCTCTAGGAGATTTCTGTTAGGCACATCATATATTTTTGATCACTTTCTTATATGGCCTCATACTACCCTGAACACATCTGATTTCTTCTCCTTCATACAAATGTTTCTTGTACACTGTCCATATAGGACAAAGGTAACTGCTTCAAATTGGACATCCCAATGACGTTTATCACATTTACAGTGTTGTACAACTACCATTATAGTTTCAAAATATTTTTTATCCATTCAAAGATAACCATGATTCTCTAAGCAGTTTCCACCATTATACCTTTTTCCTAGCACCTGACAATCATCAGTAGATTTTCTACTTTTGTGTAACAATAGTATTTAAGTATTCTTGGCATTTCTTATTCATTAGACCTGCTCTATTTATAAGAGATACTATCCAAGAGATTCAGTGAATGTCTAAAAATATGAATAATACTAAATCCTACATACACACAAATTTTCCAATATAGGCACCTAGTATATTTATTATAAAATTTAATCTAAAAATTTGATATATTGAAAGATTAACACTAATAACTAATATTGAAATATAACAATTATAAAAACTTAACATAATAAGCATTATATGTCTCTAGTTTCTGTCTTTCTCTTCATACCTTATAGGACTATATTATACTCTTTTACTTCTTTAATACTTTCTAATCATTGTTGGCCATAGGTAAATGTAACCATGGGAAATAAAACCACAGTTGGGGGATAGATAATTGTATATAAAATCACACCATTTGTAAACTTTCGTATCTGTGTTTTCACCTGGCATAATATTTTATGGTTCCTTCATGTTGTAGTTTGTATTGATATTTTGTCCCATCTTGTGGTTGAATTATATCTATATACTACATATTTAAGTTTTTTATTATTCTCAGAATTTTATTTTCAGTTTTTCCCAGATTAATGATTCTTTTTCTCTGATTGTGTTTTTGACAGAAATTTACCTTGGCATCAAAGTGAGTGAAAGTGTTCATTGGTATAATTCTCCCACTTAGCTCTCATAATATTTCTCTAAAATTTCAGTCTTCCATTTTCTCACGTAGATGGAAATTAATTTGTAAATAATATGTCATTATTTACATTATTTTACATTCTGCAATATTTGTATAGAGCTATGGATCCAGAAACTCAAAGTATCTTCTTATGTTTAGACATCTTTATTTAGCAACCAAACTTTTAGATTCAGAAGAACTTTCTCTTTGATGCAGTGAAGAGTTTATGTAGCTATAATCACATGATGAACAGTAAATGTTTAAATAACTAAGTTGTGTATTCATCAATAAATATTAGTAATGTCCTTATAAGAATATTGTTATTTAAACACAAATGAATACTAAGTGATGATCACCTTTGATGTTATTATATCATTGCATTTCACTGTAAAGTACAAAGAATTCAAGTTCCCATGGCCTTTATCACAAAGTGTCGTTGTTGATTCTTCTGGCTGTAAGAAGAAAATAAAATATTTTTTTAAAAAAAATTAAAGAAACATAAAAACACAAATTGCTGGGTCAGAATTATTTATTTGTCATGTAAGGGATTTTGCCTTACTCTATTATTCAACATTCTCTATAGACCCCTTAACTTATTTATTCTAATACGAAGCTTGCTCTAATGGGTAATGAAAGGGTGAAATACATGGCAACACACTGAAATACATAAATTTATGCTAAAATTAAGCAAATGCAGCCAAGTTTGTAAGCTTTTTTGTCATTTTTCTCCACCGAATCATGGTGAATAATAGGTATGTTCTTTGTGCTCCTCTGTCCCCACATGTCTCCAACCACCCACCATGTGTTCAAAGTAAAAATTTAATCCTACATGTGCTTTTATATATCTTGGTGGATTTTATTTAGAATTCTTTACCAGAAATATTTTACTGTAATTATTTTTCATAAATGCACTCCAGTCCTCAAATTGGTCATTTCTCTAAAAGCTGAGAAGAAAACTACTTGTCATTTTCTGAATTATTTAATTTTTTTATAAATGTTGTTTTGCATTACATATAGTGTTTTTCAATACATTGTGAATATTTATTCTGAGGGTTTCTTAAATATTTTATTGAAAAAGGCTATATTCTCAAAAAAGTGAGGCATAATGGGAAGGTATTTATCATGAGTTATGAAGTAACTATAGATAGAGAAATACCACTAATTTTCAGTAGTTCAGGAATTTGAGCCACATATCAATCAAACACTGAGAGTAAATCATTAGTAGCACTTGGTCTTCACAAACTAGAGGGGAATGTTGCTAAGAAACTGATAGCATTTCTCTAAATATCAAATAGGAACAGTACAGAACTTATAGCACCTGTAATTACTGAAAAAAAGAACATTCTCAGGTAATACAAAGATTCCAGTTTATAGAATAATAATGTGTGAATGAGAATGACATTTATTTTACATAAGTACATCTGTTAATCTGAGCCACATATCTGACAATAAAAAAGATAACATATCAACCATTGTTAGTTATTCTAGTTTAAAAATCTGTAACATATGCATTGTATGTTACTCTGTTTCAGATTATTGTTCTTGCTTTTGTTTTTACTCTTGAAAATAAAATAAAATAATTTTTTAATTAAAAAGAAACAAAATCAGAAATTTCTGAGTCAGAATTATTTATTTGTCATCTAAAGAGTTTTGCTTTACCCTATTATTCAATATTCTCTGTAGACTCCTTACCTTAACTTTTAGAATACAAAGCCTGCTCTAATGGGTAATGAGAGAGTGAAACACATGGCAACACTGAGAAATACATAAATTCATGCTAAAATTAAGCAAAACCAACCAGGTTTGTGTGACTTATCCTACAGTTTAACAAAGAATCCATTGAAAACGTATGTGTTTGGAAAATTGAAACTAATTATTCATTATAGATGATGACTATATGACTTGCCCTCCGGAAGGCTGATACTGCTGTTTACCAGGATGATGGAGATGTATATAGGGGAAAGCATAGTATCTTGTGAAAGTATTTATTTTCAGGTTGTTTATTTCTATTGCTGCTTTTAAAAATGGCAGGAAATAGGTTTCTTTCCCACAAATCCACTGAAAACTAATGTTAGACTATTGTCTTTCAAACCCAGAATTTTGTTAGTAACTTTGAATTTTAACTTTGCCTATGTTTTCATTCCTTTATGTGGATAAAGTACATTAACAAAGTAGAACAATCCTCAAACTTTAAATATGGTTTATTCCTTATTCACTAGAACTATTAATTAAAAGAGTAAACAATTCCATGGGAGCTGAAGACATGCATTATCTATTTAAGAAACAGTAAAATCCTAAAGCATACCTAAGTGTAACTCAGTAAACATGTCTTTTTTTTAGTTGTATTAAATGTTTTTTTTTTAAATTTAACAATGGTTATATTACATATTTTCATCATCAGATCAGTTTAGATTAATAGATATAAGTGTATAAGATTGATCAAACAATTAAACATTAACACTTCCAATAAACATCAATCTTTTTGTCTTTCTTTTTCTAACAGTTGACACATTGTATATTGTCCTCACAATAGTTATACAGAGCACAGTGTGTGGACATGACACACCTTCCTATTGATGAGTAAATATCTTTCTGAAAACTTAAATTATATTAAGATGTCATTAATATAATATAGATCATTATATATAAAAGCAATAGAAATATTCTAGTTTTCTTGGCTTTAATGACTTGAGTATATAGTCTAGTCTAAAAGACTATAGTTTTGAATCTATCTTAAATCTATATGATATTTTTCTTTCCTTTCCTCTTGCTCCTCATCCTCAACAAGAAAACTCCCATCATCGCAATTTTCCCACCCTTCAGAAATAGCAGACATTTCCCAAGTTTGATGAGCTTGAGAAGTAGACTTTCATGTGTCTTCTAACTATACGACCCTAAACTCCATCCACCCCATCTTCAATCTCAGAAGTTCCAACTGGATTTAGATGTTGCATCTGCAAAGGACTGACCTAGGGAATTATTAAGTTCTAAGCAGTTTTGTATCCCCCAAACATGTTGAGTTCTTCGGGGTTTCCTTGCCTTCAGTAGCTCCTTGCTTCTCAATTTGTAAAATAAGAGAGTGGATGATTCCAGTTGTAAAACATTAAGTTATTTCCATATGACTCAATAGTAATATATTAGATCATCTTAGTATGTGATGTGCATGTGTGTTTGTGTGTGTGTGCATGTGAGAGAGTTTAAAACTAACAGAGAGAAAGAAGGGGATAGTGTGTGTAATGGCTTGGGTTTGCACAATTTTATGTTTGGAAACTTAATCCTGAAACTCACATCTCAGAGACATTTGGAACTGAGGTCTTTGGTGAGTAATTAGAATTATATGAGGTGGTGAACATGGAGCCCCAGAGGCATAATAGGCTCTTAGGAAGAAGGAGAGACAAGGGCTAACCACGCTCTCTTGCTGTACAACATAGCCTGTAATGTGATGCAACATGGGCCTCATCAAAGCCCATCAGAAGCTGGCTTCTATGAGGCCACTAGACTTCTATTCTTTATCAATTACTAAGCTAGAGCAACAGGAAATGGGCAAAACATTTGTAGCATAAGCAAACTTCTATCTGGCTCCTCTAGGCCCAAACCTCGATTTTTAGCATTTGTCCCTGGCACGTTGGCATTTCCTAGATTTTTTTTTCTTACTGTTAAGAAGATATAACAATATAACTGTTTCAAAACACGTTAGGAGTACATTCACAATAATTGACACATTGCATATCATTCCTCATAATAGTTATACAGAGCACAGGGTGTATAAGTGATAATTTGTCTAATTGATATTGGTAAAGCAAGTAAGAAAACCAAAAAAAAAAATCTTCTCTTTAAATTGAGAGGAAGTAGTTGTATACAGAGTCCAATGTTCCATAATTGCAGTGGGTTAGCGGTGAAACAGGCAATGTTGAAGGCTGTTGATTTAAGCCTCTTACAGCTCAATATACTAATCTAGCTCTGTGTTTTATTCCTCATAATTAAGGTATTTTTGCTGGGTCATGAAGGGCAAGTTAAAGCAAGACCTGTTTAACAAAGCTTTCATCGTTTGTATTTTTGAAGGGCAAATCTCAGGGTTAACTTTGGAACCATATACAGTGCTTTGTAGAACTGATTTCAGTGTCAGCCACCGGGATGATTCATGGTCATTGCTTGACTAGTTTGCTCTCTGTAAAAGCCTCAGAGAATTTTTTCTCCACAGGTGACTTTCCCTAGACACACTATGCTTCATTTATCTCTTTCCTCTGAGGTCCCATGATCGCCTTGAACAGAAAATTTGGGACACCACTGAGTTATAGGATGTTACAGCACAGGTTCTCTTATGTCCTGACTCCTCACTGACCTTGAAGAGCGAGAGCCAAAATGATGGCTATTCTCGTAGTCCTTCTTTTTCTCCAATTTTTGGTCTGTTAACTTACATTCTCAATCCTCCAGCAGAAAAGCTTTGTGATACTCTTACTCTATAACATAGGTAATGGACCTTAACATCACTGTCTTTCTGAATATCAAACATCGTAGACTTAGATTGACATTGGTATTTTACTTCAATCAATGATATTCTAATAAATCGTTGTAGAATGTGATAAAAGCAGTTACACATTTTTACACAGACATTTAGAAATGTAAGGGTATACAAAATTGTAGACTGTCAAACCTATGGCATTTTGCCTAGTCTCTTATTCTCAATCAATACCCTTTTTTGTTTTTATTGTTAATCAACTATTTACTGGAGAGAGAGAGAGTTGACATTAGAAGCAGCACACATCTAAAAGTTCTGAATGACAGTCATTCCAAGCGTAGTTTTAGTGTTGCTTCATAAGACTTTGATTTCCACACAGCCATGGTATGCCCTTCCGTTTTTATTTCTTCTTTAGATTTCTTATACTAGGGAGACAATACGATATTTACAAATAAAGGTCTGGTTTATTTCACTTATGAGTATATGTTCAATATACATCCATTTATATATGAAGTCTTCCAGTTTATCAGTTTTTATAGCTGAGTAATATTCCATTGTACAAAAATACGACATCTTTTTCTATCATTCTTCAAATGATGGGCATTTCGGTTTCTTGAAGATTTGGCTATTACATATCGGGCTGCTATACAAATAGGTGAATAGATATCGATATGGTATGATGTTTTCAGTTCTTCTGGGAAAATTCTCAGGAGGGAATAGCTAGATTGAATGAAATTTCCAATTCTAGTTCTTTAAGGAGCCTCCAAGCAGCTTTCCATATGGTTGCACCAATCTGCTTCCCACCAGAAGTGGAGAGGGTTCCTTTTTCTCCACAGGCTCTCCAGCACTGGTTATTGGTTGTTTCCTTTATGATAGCCATTCTTTCTGGGATAAGATTGGACCTAAGTGTTGTTTTAATTTGCATTTCATGGATGGCTAGTGATGTGGAGCATTTCTGCATATATTTATAGCCTTGCTGAATTTCTTTCTCTGAGAAGTGAGTGTTCATCTCAGAAGCACATTTCTAGATTGGGTCATTGAATATTTGGGACCCTAATGGTTTTTACTTCTTTATAAATTCTAGATAGAAGACACAAAATACATATTGCTTAAAATCTTTTCAAAATTTGTGGGTTGTCTGTCCATTCTGTTGGTAATTTCTTTTAATGTGCAAGAACTTCTTAGTCAAAGGAGGTCCAATTTGTTGATGCTTTCAAGTGTTAAACGTGCATTTTGATTTTTCTCCATGAATTTTTTCCCTACCTCGATGTCTTCAATATTTTTTCCCACTTTCTGTTCAGGAGAGTTAATGTTCCTCTTTTAATATTTAGATATTTAATCCATTTCCACTTTAGTTTAGTACATGGTGAAAGACTTGGGTCAATTTTACTTTTTCACATGTAGAGAGCCAGTTTTTCCAGCACCATTTGTTAAAGAGGCTATCTTTCTTGCAGTAAGAGTATTTAGCTCTTTTGTGAAAGATAAGGTGGCTGAGTGTATTTATATTTACTTCTGCATCTTCTAATCTATTCAATTGATCCTCAAGTCTACTTTTCTTGCCAATGCCATGCTGATTTTATTACTATCGGTCTGTAGTACAACTTTACATCAGGAATTGTAATGCCTCTTGCCCTACCTTTGTTGACCAGAATTGTCTTTGCAATTCTGGGTCTTTTCTGGATCCAAATAACTTTTAGGAGTGATTTCTGCAGGTCTGTGAAGTATGTTGATGGTATTTTGATAGGAATTGCATTACATTTGTACAACAGTGTAGGGAGTATGGCCCTCTTCATGATGTTGGTTCTTCCTATCCTGGAGCAGGTATTACCTTTCCATTTTCTGAAATCTCCTAGGATCTCTTTTTTTAGAGTGCTGTAGTTTTCACTGAAAATGTCCTTTACTTCTTTATTTAGGTTAATTCCTAAGTATTTCATTTTCTTCAGTGCTATCATAAAAGGTACTGTTTCTCTAATTTCTCGCTCAGTGTGTTTGTTATCTGTGTAGATGAATACTATTGACTTTTAGGTGTTGACTTTGTAGCCTACTATGTTAATGAATTTGTGTATTAATTCTAGTAGCTTCTTGGTAGAGTATTTTGATTCTTCTTTTTTTTTTTTGTATTATTGAGACAGGGTCTCGCTATGCAGTTGAGGCTGGCCTTGAGCTCACTTTTGTAGCCCAGGCTGGTCTCGAACTCACATCGATCCTCCTGCCTCAGCCTCCCAAGTGCTGGGATTACAGGCGTGCGCCACCACGCCCGACTTGATTATTCTAAGTATATTATCATGTCATCTGCGAATAGTGAAAATTTTACTTGTTCTTTACCTATTCTTATTACTTTTATGTCTCTTTCTTGTCTAATGATGCAGCTAATGACTCCAGAACTATATTGAATAAAAGTGGTGATATAGGACATTCTTGTCTTGGACCAGATTTGAGAGTAAAATACTTCAGTTTTTCCCCATTTAGAATTATGTTAGCTGTTGGATTATAACACATCTCTTTCATGCAGTTGAGGTAGAGGCCCAGTATTCCCATTTTCTGTAGGACTTTGAACATGAATGAGTGTTGGACTTTGTCAAAGGTCATTTCTGCATCAATGGAGACAATCATGTTATTTTTGGTTTTGGCTCTACTGACATAGTGTGTTGCATTTATAGATTTGCCTACAGTGAACCATCTTGCATCCCTGGGATGAATCCTACCTGGACATGGTGTATAATCTTCATGATTTGCTATATTCTATTGGCGAGTATTTTATTGAGGAATTTTGCATCTATGTTCATGAGAAAAACTGGCCTGGAGTTTTCTTTTCTAGTTCCCTCTCTCTCTAGTTTTGGTAGTACTTGCCCTTGGGAATGATTTTAGAAGGATTGCTTCCTTTTCAATTTCATTGAAGAGTTTGAGGAGTGGTGGGATTATGTCTTCTATAAATTTCTTGCAGAATTCAGTGGTGAATCCATCAGGTCCCAGACTTTTCTTGGTCAGTAGGCTTCTTATTACATTTTGTATTTTATTGGCTGTTATTGGGTTATTGAGAGTTCTAATATCTTCCTGATTCGGTTTTGGTAATTTGTACTTTTCTAGGAATCTGTTCACTCCATCTGTGTCTTCAATTCAATGAGAATAATGATTCTCAACGTATCTATTTTTGATCCTATGAATCTTTGCTGTGTCTGTAGTAATTTCACCCTTCTCATTCCTTATTGCTTGAATTTGAGTCTTTTCTTTCCTTTTTGATGAGGTTAGCTAGGGGCTTATCAATTTCATGTAATCTTTCAAAGAACCAGCTTTTTGATTCATTAATTCTTTTTATTTTTTTCTTTCTGTCAATCGAATTAATTTCTGCTGTAATCTTTATAATTTCCTCCCATCTTTGGGCTTTCAATTTCGTTTGCTGTTTTATTTCTAGTTGATTGAGGTGCTCCAGAAGAGTGTTTCTTTGTTCCCATTTTGTTTTCTTAATGTGTGAGTTCAGAGCTATAAATTTCTCTCTAAGATCTGCTTTCATTGTGTCCCATAAATTCTGGTAGGTTGTGCTTAAATTTTCATTAAATTCTAGATATTGTTTAAATTCTTGTTTAATTACTTGTGTAATCAACCAGCTGCTGAGGAGAGTTTTGCTTAATTTCCAGGTTATTCTGGAGATTCTGTGGTTTCTTTTCTATTTCCAATTTGATTGCACTGCGGTCAGAAAATATGCATGGGATAATTTCTTTTTCCTGTATGTACTTAAATATGATCTGTGGACAAATATGTGGTCTGTTATAGAAAATGTCCCATGATTACCTGAAAAAAAAGGTGTATTCTCAAGTGGTTGGGTGGAATTCTCTTTGTATGTCCACTAAGTCCAGTTGTTCAACTTCTATTTCAGGTCTGCTAATTCTTGGCTAATTTTTTTTCTGCTTGAATTATCTTTTTCAGATATGGGGGTTTTATGGTCGCCTGTTAATATTGTGGTATTGGATATTAGATTTTTCACGTCCATTAAGTTGTGCCTTATATAGCTTGCTGCTCCCATGTTGGGTACGTACGTAATTATGAGTGTTACCTCTTAATCTTGAATTTTTCCCCTAACCAATATGTAGTGGCCTTCTTTACTTCATTTGATCAATCTTGGTTTGAAGTTTAGACTGTCTGCAAACAGGATTCCTACCCCTGCTTTCTTTTTGAAGAGCTGGAGCATGTAGCATTGTTTTCCATCCTTTAACTTTTAGCCTGTGAGTTTCTTTATGAGTTAAGTGTGTTCCTTATATACTGCATATTGCTGGGTTTTGTTTTTTTATCCACTCTGCCAGTCTACTTTTAATTGGAGAACTGAGTCTTTTTATATTGAGGGTTATAATTGAAATGTATTGACTTAAAATTGACATGACTTTTACTTACTACTGTTTACTTTTTCTCCTGTGTTTCTTTGGTTACCCTATTTGGTGTGTCCTTTTTGTTCTCATTTGTTGAATTCTGGTTATTTTGGTCTCTCTCTAAATATTTGTTTGTATACTGTGTAGTGTCGGCTTTGACGTCATGATATTCTTTAGTTGTTCCTTGTCGCGGAAGTATTTCACTTCTCCCTCCTACTTGAAGGAGAATTTTTCCAGCTATAGTATTTGCGCTGAAATTTGTTTTCATGGAGGATTTCAAGCACTGTACTCCATGCTCTTCTTGACTCCTTCGATTGTAAAGACAAATCTGCCGTTATTCTGATGGGTTTTCCTTTAAATGTGATCTGTCTTTTCTCTAGCAGCTTTCAGTATATTATTCTTTTGCTGGATTTGTGGTTTCTTTACTATTTTATGTCTGGGTGTGTTTTTAGTTAGCTTGATGTTATTTGGAGTTCTGTATACTTCAATGAACTGAATGTACAATTTTTTCTCATATTTGGGAAGTTTTCTGCTATTACTTCTGCTCATATACTTTCTATATCCTTTGTATTGACTCCTTTCTCATTGATTCCTGTTAATCTCACATTGTTCATTTTATATCATCTCGCAGATTTTGAATCATTTTTTCCTGCATCCTAGTTTTTTTTTTTATTAGATCCTTTCTTACCTTTTCACTGGCTGCAACTGTGTCTTCAATATCTGAGACTCTATGTTCACTTTCATTCATACGGTTTTGCCAAGTTGTGACTGAGATTTTATTTTCCCATGTATCTCTTTGTAACTGTTCCATGCGATCTATTTATTTCCTATAGTGCTCCATCAGGGCATCTATCATTGTTCTGTTCTTGTCTAATTTTTTTATCAGTATCTTCTTTAATATTATTTTAGTCTTTCATTATAATTTTCCTTTCTTTCTCCAGTTCAGAGATTATTTCTACTCTGTTCTCCTCTTTCCCTTCCTCCATGTGTTCCCCTACTTTAGATGCTATTAATTTAGACATGTCTTTTTTTTTACTTCAGGGGTTATTTTTGTTTTGGTTTCCCCTATACTTTTCTACAATTGTTTTTCCAGTTCACATTCTATTAATTCATGCATTTTTTTCTTTCCGATGTTATCTCTAATCTGAGTTGCTGTATACATTTCTGTACTTGTCTGTCTACCTCAAATTCAGAGGTTTCTGTTGCATGATTCCCATTTTCTTCCGTGGTAGCTTCTCCTGTAGTTGATTTGGGTGAGCTTGGGCCCTGCGATTGCATCTTACTCCTTGTTGTTATCATTGTGTATGGTAGTGATGGCTGCACTTTGCTGAAGTTATGCTGTTAGCGCTTATGGGAATTTGGCCTGGATCCATCAAGCTTGTTCCCCTTCAGATGTGCCTGGATATGTGTCGGAGCTGGGGTCACTGGCTGGTGCGAGACTCTGTTGTTTGGGAATGTGGGTGGAGTGAGAGCTCTGAGGTTGAGCAGTCTGACAGGCCCAGGATGGCGGATGGTTTCGAGACTGGAGTTCAGGTGGGAGGAGCCAAGAGATGGAGGCGGGCCGAGGGTCCTTACCTGGCAGGCACTCGGGCCCGATGTGATGGCCGATGGATTTAGGCAAATCTGTGATTGACAATTATTGACACTGTTGAAAATAATGTCCCTTAATAATATATGCAGTTGATAAGTTGGGCACTTTGCATCTAGTGTCATTTCTATGCAGAAGAGAAAATGGTCCTATGACTAAGAAATGAAGAAATAAAGGAAATTTCGAAGTTTAGTTGCTTTACTAAAGGTGGTCACTCTATTGATTGCTTCTTCATTAATTTTCTGCTCTCAACCATTTTTTTTTTTTGTGTCTTTATTTAGTAAGAGCATAAAACTATCACATAAGCTAATGCTAGATCCAACCTTCCCAGACAGAATCAGAAAGTCACTTTTCATAGCTTTTGGAGGGTAGGAATGATTTTTTTTCCAGGTTTAAAAAATTCACCCAGAAGCTGATAAGGAAAGTGGGAATGATTTACAGTAAATGGAATTCACAGTAAATGATTTACAGTAAATAGCTGTAGTAGCAAGGAGAAACAACTAACACAATTTTTTCAGTAAGATCTAAGATTCATTGAGGGACTCTTCATGATTCACTTCTATTTATCCTATGCAACCAGAAAAACACTCAAAATCTGTTTCTAGTGTGGCGAAATAGCTTAGTGGACTAAAGTGCCTGCTTTTACAAACACAGGGACCATGATTCAAACCCCAATACCACATGCTATATCAGTCTCACCCCTAGGGTACACTGAACCAGCCACAAAATCCAGGTGTGGTGGCACACATGTGCATTGTGAGTCCTGGGGAGGCTGAAAATAGGAGGATCACTCAGAGTCTAAGCTGTGTAGTGAGACCTTGTAACAACCAAATACATTAAAAAAAGCTATCCACTAAAAGAGATATAAATGATAAAAGCAATAATATCACAATTTAAGTATTACTACTGATAAAGTTTTCATTTCAAGTAAAGCAGACTAAAATGGGGGATTTCAATGGCTATTTTTGTGAACGTCATTTTAGAGCAATTACATATGTCACAATTGGTATAAAATTCTTCTTTCTTTCTTTCTTTTTTTATTTTCTCCTTTCTGTCATTCCAGTTGTTTCTTTCCTACGTGTAGTCTCTTTCTCTTCCAAAATATCACACCTTTCAGATTTTATTTTCTATTTCGATGACCATGTGACATTTACACATCTGGGTATGATTTATTTCCCTTATGAGTATGTTCTCTAGTTGTACCCATTTACCTATAAAAACTAAGTTTTTTTATAACTGTGTAATACTGCCTTGTATAAAAACACAACATCATTTTTTATCCATTCCTCAGTTGATGGGCATTTAGTTGTTTCCAAGATTTAGTGACAATAAACTGCACAGCTATCAATATGGGTGCACATGTATGCTGTATTATGATGTTGACAGTTCTTCTGCAAAAATCTCCAGAATTGAAACAGCTTAATTAAGTGGGGCCTCTAACCCTAGTATGAACAGTTAATTTTAAGACAACTACTGTTTAATTCTTCAGTGACATTCTGTATTGTTTCTAATCATTTATTTTACCATTTTTATTCTCTTTGAAAACAAAATTTTCTCAACTTTTAAATGGTAAGCTACTTTAAAATAATCTCGTTTCTTCTAAATAAAAACCATTTCACAATATTTTTGAAGTTTAAATGTATTTTACCTAGCTTAATAAGTAGACCAAAATTACATTTTTTTCTCATTTATTTCCTTTTTGATTTTTTTTCATCTCATTAGATCAGAAATCCTAATTCATCATCTCCTGATGACTGTGTTCCTTAACTTGTACATCTTTTCTCAGAACATTTATTTATGAACATGTAGTATGTCACGTAAGTGAGATGATTGAATTTTCACAGTTGCTTGTGATAGATCTTGACTAGGCATCAGTTATTTCTTGGACAGTGGCTTGGCAGGGGAAAATCCTTATCATGTTGTCTTCAAGTTACTTAACAAACAATTGCTAAAAAATGATTGATCTTTTCATTTTCTATAAAATTGCATATTCATGAGTACAACTGAAAAATGTCCAGTAACCTTTGGAAAAGCACTGAAAATCATTCTATCTTCAGAAATCTTACACAAAAATTTAAAAAAATCTTCAGGGAGGTCGTCATTTTTATTAGTTTTTCCAACTTCAGCAGTATTCTTTTGGATATTCTCCCAAAGAAATTTTCACCAAATATAGCAGAGTACCAGTGGATATAAAACAAGCAAAGAAAAGAATGTGTTTTACTTGGGCAGGTTCCATTTATTTCTAAGAATCAGAAATTCCTCCCAACTTTAAATTTTAAAAATATCTGTAAAGAAAATTCTTGAAAACCTTAGCACTTCCAGCAAACATAACAAAGCTGAAAGCTAAGAGTGTACTTACCCATGAACACAGAATTAAAAGATTATAATTAGTCGTGTCTGTGCTTTTCCTCTACTATTTTCTTTTGTTCTTTGCACTCATTCTTATTTCTTGACTGTTGCATCTCAGGTCTGCACAATTCTTTCAAATTTTCCTGTTCTTCCTCCACCACACGTTTTAAATTTCAACCAGTAATCACATGCTGTCCAAAACTCATTCAGATTCTTGCTGGTCATCTTCTTGAGCAGATAACATGGAGATGTGTAATTATATTCTGCTTGCTGTTGAGCTTTCAATATTCCAGCTGAGAGAGGTGACATTTCTGATTCAACTGCAGAGACAGTAAAGCAGACTGGAGTCTCGCTGTACTCAGTGTGTGTGGCTTTGGCCCTGTCATACTGGTATCTTCTGGGAGCTTGTTAGGAAATGCAGAATCTACAATATTAGTCTAAACTTTCTGAGTAAGATTTTACTTGTATAAATTTTAACGTGTTTTCAAATGTAGTTCTTTTTATGTACTATCAGAAGAATTAGTCTAGATCATTGGTCTATGCAATCATTTTACCATCATATCCTTTACAATAAAATAATGTTGAATACATGTCCTCACAAAATATGAATATAGTATGATATCTGTAGATAAATAAAATTTCGCTGATTTTTTTAATGTTTTTGAAAAAGTGTTAGTTTTATGAGACACAGCAATATATAAGGTAGAAATATAGAAGATTTTTCCAGAAATGATTTTCATGTCATAAAAATTATATCTGTAGTTATTTGCCTAGTTAATTGATCTGATCTGAAAATGAATAAATCTTCCATGTCAACTACAGGGCTGTTTCCTAATCTCACTAGATTTTTTTTTAAATTCTCAAAATATTAGAGACACTGTAGTAGATATCTCTCTTAAAAATTTTGTATTCCAAAGAGGAATGAAACAGGAACACTTAAAGACATTTTTAAGTCTTAATGGCTGAAGAACAGCTCCAAAATCCAAAAAGATTTGTTATCATATATCACTGATTTGGAATTTAGATTCAGATTCTTTAAGTTCCTCATTGGACTGTGTATGCATCTGCTTCCTCTTAATTCAAAAGAGAAGAATTTTCTTTTCTTCCTTTTTTTTTTTGTTTTCTTAGCAACATCAATAGGGAGGTGGGTCATGCCCACACACTGTGCTCTGTAGAACTATTGTGAGGACAATATGCAATGTGTCAACTGTTAAAAAAAGAAAAGCGAAAAGAAAAAAAAGTAATGTTTATTGAAAGTGTTAATGTTTAATTGTTTGATCAATCTTATATACCTATATCAATCTAAACTGATCTGATGATGAAAATATGTAATACAACCATTGTTAAATTTAAATAAAAAAGTTTCTAAGGACTGCCTTTCAAAAGGGTTAGGAATGAACCTCTTTCCTTCATTATATTTACAAAACAAACTTGTTTTTTGTTATTTTATGCTTTTCCTATGGACTGTGTGGCTATTTTTTAAGGGATGACTACTGTAGCTCTCATGGAGTAGTTTCGGAGATAAGTTTGGGTCAAGGTGGGAGGAAGAAATAGTTACAAGTACGAAGTATCTCTGATCTAAAAAAATTCTCTTATGCATGCAGATGAATATGAATAAAAGTAAATATTAAAAATCCAGTAGTCATGCTAGAAATATCGCTTTTCTGTATTTAGATCCAATAAATATGATAATACAAAGTGAATATTCTGGACAAAAAGGGCTGGGCACATAACTCAGTAGAATAAGTGCTTGTCTGGCAAACTCAAGGACCTGAGTTCAATCCCCGGTCCTGAAAAAAAAAAAAAAAAAAAAAATTCAAATATTTAAGGAAAATAAGAGGTGAGCAAAGTTGTGCATATTGAGACAATTTAAAAGCATTAAATAGGGGCCCAGCAGGATGGCTCAGTGGTCTAAAGTGCCTGCTTAGGAAAGATTAGGCGACTGTAGGGACCGCGGTTCTATCCCCGGCAACACATGCTGCTCCAGCCCTACCCTCAGGGCGGGCTGAGCTGGCCATAAAAATAAATAAATAAACAAACAAAAGTTGTGAAACAAGAAAAAAAATAAAATAAAGAAAACAATGCAAAAAAATAAAAAATAAATAAAAGTTGAGCAAGGGATGACCAAATATCTCAGTGGATTAAAACACCTGCAGACAGGTGCAGAGGCCAGGGGTTCAATCCTCAGGTCTGCTGTGTTGGCCCTAGCTCAGGGTGCAGTGAGAAAACATTTGAGATTGGGTGTGGTGGTGTGCACCTGTAATCCCACCTCTTGGGAGGCTGTAAGTAGGAGGATCACTACAAGTCCGATCTAGTAGTGAGACGCTGAACAGCTCATAGATCCTTTCCTAAATTACAAAAACAACAAAAAAAACATTGTTGAGCAGATTTGTTGGAGTAGATATATGAGATTACTTTAAAAAAAAGTTATTGCCCTATGGTAGTGTTAGCTATTCTCCACCACCAATATCAAGGAAAGGTACCAATGGTTTCAACCCACCTCAAGCACAAAGGGAAGAATTATATACATACATACATGCATACATACATACATACATACATACATTCAGACAGACAGATAGATAGTCAGGTTTGAGCTCAGGACCTTGCACTTGTGAGAAAGGCACTTATGAGCTACCTCCCCAGCAGGAAGTGTTTTAATGCAACTACTATTTTTGTGATATATGTCCATTGAATTTTGTCAGTCAAGTTGGCCTGGATTTTCACTACTGATTAGAAATCTCAAATTAAGAAATATTTAAATGTTATATGTAAAATTAAAAGAGAAATGGCTATATTGTAATCCCGCATAATTTTCTGGAGAGAATATGGTTTCCATGAGTCAAGAAGAGATAGTGGTCTGAAACTACCTTGAGTTTTGTCTAAGTTAGCCACTGTGACAAGCAACAGTACTGCCTATACTTTTAGGAACCAAAAAAACACCTGTTGAATAAGCAGAACTCATTCAGACTACCTGGAATGAGGGAAAACTTTCTGTGGATTAAGTAAAGCAGAATTATGTAGACTTACCCTAATAGGGGTGAATCTGATCTTAACAGGCTATCAGAACTGAGAAAATCAGAGACAATATGCATAGGATTTTAGGACCTGGGTATCATGATGTGAAAATGGATCTTGCTGAGGTGAGATACTAGTGAGCAGTAGGGAAAGTTTATCATGGAAAAAAATTTGGATTAGGACATCAAGTGGCAAGTTTCTTGAACTGAACTTTGATGAGAAAGGTGTTTTGAAAAACAACTATTTTAATTAGTAGTCTTAGGTAGAAAACATTTTACAGCAGAATCAGATGAATTATTTTTTCTTGTTTTCAGTTTGTTGCTTGTTTGACAGTATTACATAACACAGAAATAGTGAAGTTATTTAACACTACACTGGTAAGTTATATTTCTTTGAGATCTTAAAGTCCAAAGCACAATTTTGTTGTTTATTTAAAGTTGACAATCATAAAAAAGGAACAAAAGTAGCAGAAATTGGAAAAAGTGGGCATCATATCCATAAAAGAAGTAAATAAAGAATATGTATAAATATATGCACATATCCCAGCACTTGGAGGCTGAGGCAGGAGGATTGGTGAGAGTTCAAGACCAGCCTGGGCTACAAAACTGAGTTCAAGGCCAGCCTGAACTGTACACCAAGACCCTGTCTCAAAAAAATAAATAAATAAATAAATATATGCACATATATATTTATAATTCATATAAATGTTTGTATGTGATGTATCTATGGATTACATGTGGATTATATCACAAGATCTATGTGAATATATCTTTTTTTTTTACAGTACTGGAGACTGAACGCAGGAACCTGTACTTGGCAGGCAAGCACTTATTCTATGGATCTATCTCCCCGGCTATGTAACTATATCTTTGTGATCTATTTAATTATAAAAATTTACCAGGCCTAAATAAATTCAACTACCTCATACAGTACAAACGAAATAAGAATACATTTCATTTCATTTCTTCTCTAAATTTCACTAAACAGTGGCAGCATTAAAACAGTTGTAGAAAGTGAAAGCAACTAAAACCTGGAGAAAAAAGAATCTGACCAAATATCCTCCCCAGAGTCACAAACTGCCATGCACTATCCTGATTTAAGGTATAAGCTGATGAGTCATATTTTCTAACCATGAGTGTGAGTTTGAATATTTGCAACTTAATACTATCATACACCCATACACCCAGGCGTGGTGACATACACATTGGCGAATTCCAGTACTTTTCAAAGTTTGAGTAAGAGGATCACGATCTTAAGCCCAAAGACCCAGTGACTGGAGACAGCTCAGTGTAAAAGTTCTAGGTTCATGCCTCAGTACCCCAGAGGAAGGGAGGATAGAAAGGAAGAGCAGGAGTAGGGGGAAGATCAGGGCAAGATATGGAATCAGAGAGAGGTCACAGAATGTTTATTATGTGACAATTGTCAGAAAAGGCATGCTGTCTGCTGAAATTTTTATATAATGGCAGATTTCTACCACTTAGCTCATTTTTTTTGCTTGTTTCTTTGTCTTTATGGTTTCAAATATGAAATTTACTAATGACGAGAATAATGGCATGATTAGCTATAATCACATGAGTAAAGCTGAAGAGGATTTATTTTTAACTATTATTTTTATTAATTTTAATTGAAAAGAATTAACAATGACAGTTTCAAAACATGTGGGATAGTTTTCAGTTCTTCTGGGAAAATTCCCAGTAGGGGGATAGCTGGATTGAATGGAGCTTCCAATTCTAGTTTTGTAAGGATCCTCCACACTGCTTTCCATAATGGTTGCACCAATCTGCATTCCCACCAGCAGTGGAAAAGGGTTCCTTTTTCCCCACAGCCTCTCCAGCATTTGTTGCTGGTTGATTTCTTTATGATAGCCATCCTTACTGGGGTGAGGTGGTA